>JAIPRN010000498.1:0-81606 GCA_025469175.1 Geopemphigus sp. TES_GeoC_2020 | reverse complement strand
TATATATATATATATATATAAATTAATTATTAAATATATATAAATAAATTAAATTTAGAAAGTCAACAATAAATTTAAATTAGAAAATATTGTAAATTTATTTGATACAAAATATACCAAGAAATGACTTATTTTTGGTAATACCTAATGATCAACTTATTTTTATAAAATTCAATTACTATTATTGATATATATTATATGTAGTAGGAATATTACCAACCACAAATCGTGTGGTTAGTAAAATATCATATATTATATTAACGTAATGTAATTATTTGAATAAATTAAAGGAAGAATGAATATATATTTTTATTAGTTAATGGTTGTTGTTTGTTCCTTTAATGAATTAGAAAATAATATTATATAAGTATATGGCTAATAATTTTACTCAAAAATCTCGCTACTAAAACGAACATTTTTACTTTATTTTGTTTAACGATTATTTAATTAAATTGAAAAAAGACGTTTTTAATAACTTAAATAAATACCCTCGCGATCGAACGATTTAATGGTCACTTGAATTATATTTCCAGGATTGAATATGGTATAATTACAAGTCAATTTGTTCGTATAAAATTCCCGACTACTTGGTGAAATTATTTTACCAGAATATTGAGTAAAAACTCCACCACATACACTATTCCATTTAGCCTGTACCAAAAAATTAGAACGTTTTATTTAAAAAAAGAATAAATAAACTAAAGGACATTATATTCACTTTAAATCCACTGCTTTGAACATCGTTATCAGTTCGTATACGAATTTTAAGTTTGGTTTCCGTTGAGTTGAATGTGGGTGGTATTTGACGACCACACAATTTATTTCCTATTTGAACCCAATTGTTGTTAACAAAATCGAAAACCTATATATTAAAAATGTAATTAGATATTCTCCACTTACTTTAATAAAACTACACATGTATAGTATTAAATGTAAATTAATAAAAATCATAGTATTTGTAAACACACAAAATAAATATTACCTGTACGTAATCTTTTGTACAATTCACACTTTGTTCCAAATTAAAACGCTCTATAAAATTCATGGTAACTTTGTTACCTGGCCGTACCACTATAATCCATTCGCATTCTTCGTTATTCGGATACAAATTTGGATAATTTGTGGTAGAAAATTGACCAGTTTCTGACTCATACGTCATTCCGCATCCAAATTGCTCGGATTCTAAAGTTAAATTGAACCCTTTCCTGTTGTTTTTTCCGTTTTCGGATGAGAATATTACCCAAATCTTATTTGAAGTAGCTACTAGATTATCCGGCAAAGTGTTCCCACAATATTTACCCAAGATAGGACTTTCAGGGCTTGGTCCATCTTGCACCATGACATAATTATTATCGCATGGTGTTTCTAGATCGATTTCATTAAAATGTATCTAAAATGTAACAAAATTATGAAAAAATAATTCGATTTTAAATATTTATAGAATATTTTTATAGAATTTAAATACATCAATTTTAGACATTTTGTAAATTTAAAAATTAAATAAGTGTTTTTACAATATATAATATAAAAAGTATTTTGTCATAAGACTTAAAAAATCACATCAAATTTCCAAAACTTACGTTAACGAAGGCATCATTAGGAAGTTTCACTAACCAAGCACATTTTGTATTTTGTTGATAATTGTTAGGATAATTTGGACTGGTAATTGTAATTTTCTGACCATTAATTACTCCGCCGCATGGATTACTAGAATAATCAATAAGTACTGTGAAGTTGACAATTTTTAAATTTCCTTTTATCTATATAAAGAAAATTTCAAATTATTGTCAGTATTTATTGTCTAAAAATGTAAACAGTTTATTCGTTTATAAAAAACTTGAGTTTAAATTTTATACCCTAAATATTACCGTTAGTTTAGATATTGGCAGTGGACTAAGAACTGTAAATTTGTCATTCTGGTTTGAATTTGGACAGTACGTTTTTAATGCTAAGTTTTCATCTCCTAAACAGAATGATATAAAATTATAACAATTTAAATTGTCAATAAGATATTATGTACAAGAATAAAATATGATTCTAACCGTCTGTTGCCACAAAGAGATTATCGGTACTGCAAAACAGCTTGCTTTCATAAACTTTGAAGTTTGCATTAATTACGACTGTTCCAATTGTGTTTGAAAAATCCCATTTACAAAAAAATGATGTTACATTTCCAACAGGAAATTCAATTTTGTCAGAGATACTGGCATCTACTATGCCTCCACAAACTATAATAACATTAATCACAGCTGTATGATAGAATATGATTACTTATACTGTTTTAAAATTAAGTATATCTTATATTTATCCCATAACCTAAAAGAATCAAATCTTTTATCGTGTTAATTATCTTATATAATATATAATATATACACTTTAATAATAAAGCAAAATATAACTTAATATTTATCAAAGGAATATATTTAAATAGCACTCTTATAATAAAAAAGAATTTGACATTTATTTCAAATCACTTTATTTTTAAAACATTGCTGAAATTTGTTGTTATCTATAAAGTAAATTTTATGTGTTTATGTATAAAGTTATATTCAGAGAAACTAATTTTTTTTAATATATTTTTTTGTAAATTTTGGTTCTTTTCCTATATAACCTATTTATATACAATAAATAAATTATTGTATAACTTTTAAAGACCCTAAATAAACAGAAATAAATCAAAATCAATAATATATCTTATTATTTTCAATAGTAAAAATGTTATTTAAAATATTTTATAGAATATTTAAGACTAAAAGTGTATAAATACATCTATATTTAACAGTATTTTTGTGTCTATACATTTTCCTTTAAAATCTAAATATAATACAATATACAGTATATATACAAAATTTGTTTTTCAGAAAACTTAATATAATTTTCTTTCCTTAATTCTTACCTGCTACAATAATTGTATATTAATAAATATTTTAAAAGCACTAATAACTTGTTTTTTTTTTAATTTAGTTTAAAGTTATAGAAAAACAAAATTAAAAATAAAATTACTTAAAATAAATAAGTATCACAATAATAAAGAAGTATCATTCACTTACTTGAAGGATTGTTTGAGGAGAATTTTATTTTAAAACCTTTTTGTTTACCGGGCTCAAATTTATAAATTAACATCATTTCGTTTGAAGTAGATTCAAACATAAAATTAGATGATAAATTCGACAAAAAATAATCGATGCATAATTTTTTTGAATTACGAGGATTAACTTCTATATAAGCCTGTTATCACGTAACATATAATAAAATTAGAATTAAATTCATAAGTCTTAAATAAGTAAATTCAAAATTATAAATCATAAATAAAGCGACATAAATAAAACATTATTGTATTGAGAACACTAAAATATATCCTGTTGAACTCTTTTCATTGCTGATAGTTTAAAAATAATGAATACTAGACGAAAGAATTTAATATAAAATATTTACGACAAGCGATTCTTCCAAAATATTCGTTTCTTGCTTAGACCTGTCGCAAGTTTTTAGAATTGAATTTCCTTCGACTACCTCTACAGAGATTCTACGTCCTTCGGGTACTTTAATTCTATATTCACAATTTAATCGTACAGAATTTGAATAGTTGTATCGAGGACTGATTATTTCACCACTCTCTACATTATAAAATTTTTCGCAATCTAAACAAAAAATTTAAAAACATTTTATTAAACGCTATTGTCATTATTTGTTTTTAAAAAGTAAATTCAATACACAAATTATATTTCTCTATATATTCGTAAAATAATGTACATATGGAATAAATACATATAACATTATTAGTTGAATTTATATTTATTTTTTTATCTTATTCAATTGTTTCGGCCCGATTGTCATCAGTTTACAATAGTAACGCTCGTTCTTCTATTTCTCGCTAACTACATTTAATATTATTGTTAATAATATTATTATCGATTGATCGTTCGTAAGTATTTAGTCGTGAAATAGATAACAATATACCATATTAGTTAAGTAAATTAAATTGATATTACTCAGTATTTATCATGAACATAAACATATGATTAATAAGAGAAAAGTATGTATCGGGGCAACTTCCATCTTGTGAGCCACTGAAGTAGAAACGCATTAGTTTTATACAACAAGAACTCGTCCATAAAAACGTATCGCAAGAGCAAACGCGTCATCGATGTTACATATACTATTAGCAATGACTCTTAACACATCGCCGGCGTTGAATATGTAAAAAAACAAATTATAGTTCCATCTCATATGGCCTAATTAAATTAATTTATATCAAAACACAATGATAATTATTATTTAAATTACGTTTACTATTGCCATGTCGGGATAAGTAAAGTTAGTGAAAAATACTAATTTTAATAAAAATTTGAAAATTAGTATTATCGTTGCAAAAACAGTAACATATATTTTTAATATGTTAGACATAATAAAATAATTTACCATTGGAATCATAACTGTAAGAAATTAGAAACTGTGCTGACGCGTTTTTGAGGTAATACGGTTCGTTTCTACTGATGTGCGATTTAAATTTAATCACTAATTCTCGACCAGACGAATAGATAGTTTTCGGTGGTATATTAGACTCGAAAATTTTCGCTATCACCACTCCTAAAAAAATTAATTAAACAATAAAATGAGGCGATTGTGAATATGGGTAATCTCATAAATTTGCGTTCTGACTTGAAACCATTAGTTGAAATAATACAAATTAGATGACGGAAATTAAAAATTTTTATTTCCCACCCCATCAATTGTGATCAATGTATAATAAAATATATAAGTAATCGATTGTAAAACAAAATAATTGAAACCAATCGTTTGCCCATGATAAGTGTTGTTTAGTATGTTATCCAATAACAAATAATAATAACTAAAAACCATAGTTTAAGAACTTTAATAAGAAGATTAATAAGTTAGAACACAAAAATTGAAAACAATTATAGAAGAAAACCAAAAGTATAATTATATTAATTATAGAGTTGAACGACGAGCACACGAGTACTTGAAAAACAATGATTAGAAAAATTGTATACCCTTATCGAAATCAAAAATCTATTTAATAAACAATTTACAGAAACATTGTGGATTATAATCAATGAATAAACTAACCACTTTGGGAGGATCTTAATTCAATATATTTAGTCTGATCACTATAAGTGTAATATAAATTTAATACACATTAGGATTTGCGATGAGTTTATAATATAATAAACGACAGGCAAAAGTCATAATACAAATATAGATATTGGGCGACTGTAAATATATAAATATGTGTAAGTACATACTAGTATTGTTAAAAATGTCTACATCATAAATGATCAAAGAGTCGTCGTAATTTTCGTTATAATCTCTAACTGGTTCCTTCATTCCGATGGTAGAGTTCCAGAGTCTTAGATGCACGATTTTGAAATTCAATTTGACTCGGAAATTGATGTTTTGAATGATCCTGTACTCGCATTCCATATTTGGTTCATATGAGCCGGGATAGTTTGGAGACGCTATAGTACCCAACATATTCCGTCGAGTACCACCACATTTTGCTGTAAGTACATGTAAAGAAAACAAATACCAATTGTAATTATATACAAATAAAAACCATTTTATAATCAACAATTAAAATTTTAATAAAGTTGGGAACGTGTGTTGTAAACTTTTACCCGCTAATTGTGAATAAAAAAGGTTTATTTAATTCGAAAACAATAATAAATAACTATCAAAGTCGAATATCGATTCAACAAAATAATTTTGATACGATTATAAAATAAATCGAAATTTTCAGTTTAATATATTAGAATATTAACTATTAACTAGGAATCATAAAAATAATGTAAGAAATATCTTTATTGTACAATTGAATTATTTTTCTTCAAAAATTTGTCAAAATTATTAAAAATTCAGAAAGTTGTTAGAAAGCTATAAGTAATCACATATATAGAAACATATTCCATCATTATAAAACCAATGAATAACCCGGTTTACTCCGAATAAGTATTATATCCACTATCCAAGATTTAGGACTGCCACAACTCAAAAATTAACGTTTTTCGTGAAAATAATTATGAAAAATATGCGAATTATGTTACCAATCTTAAACAATCCTAAACTAGGCAATTAATTTCTATTTACTTATAATTTAATGAATTGTTATTTCATTAATGACCATTTTGCGCTTTGAAAAGTAAAATTATATATATTTGTTATTAATATATATATATATATATATATATATATATACATATATACATATTGATATTATTAACTAATTTTTAAATTAATGATTTGTGACGACCTCAAACTGATTGGATAATACATATATTTATTACAAATAAAAAATATATCATTACCTATAGATACGTTCAATTTAAAACCATTGCCAGGCACATTTAAATCCGTGAAAAATTTTATGTACAAAAATTTGTCAGTAGTTTCAATATCTATAATTTTATTAAGATAGCAAAAACGATTAAGTAATGGCGAAAATCTTGAAGCCCCATCTCTGAATTCAAGATATTCATCATAGCAGCTAAAATCAAATAAACACAAAATGCATATACTCTAATTCAATTATCTCTAACATATAATAACCACGATTACTTTTTAATGGCAAATAAATAACAGAGTAGATGTTTTTGTCGAATAGAATCAAAATTAATTAAGAAATTTACCGTCAAAATATATTTATTTAAGATATCCATTATATATTTATTATAAATTATTACTAAATTACATTACATTATAATATATTAATTATTATTAAATTTATATATGAACTTTACTTACTTTTCATTACCAACCATGAAGTTCATGTCTTCCATATATGCAGATATTCGTTCTCCAGAAGGTACCATTACTGTCCAAATACATTCTATATGTGCTGGAGGTATATTGGGGTATGAAGGAGAAGTTATTTGGGTAGTATTATATTCATTATTCAAATAAATGTGTTCTCTACAATTTATTGATTTTTCTTCAAACGCTATTTTAACCACCTAAGTTTAAAGATAAATATTGTGTAAGGAAAATCGAAGTATATATTGCAAAAATTAATTCATATAGTTTAAAATGGTTATTATATAATTAAACACAATAAATATATATTTTAATTAGATAACTACTTTAAATTATTTACAGTATTTAAATATAAAAAATGACTAGTGTATACGGTAATGAAAAACTCCAAATTATACTAACATCATCATATCCGATTTTGATTTGAACTTGTAACTTATTTTGAGTCGTTGATAATGTTGTTCCACTGGTATCGTTACAATATCTCCCTTTTCCGAGAGTAGGCGAATCATCGTATAAGCCATTTTTCAACTAAAATAAAATTTATTATATTCGTAATGTCAATAATATTTTTATTTCATATCATTTTGAATATTTTAAATTGAATATTAGAGTAATATGGTTATAAAATTGGAAATAAGTAATCCTAATTTGGTGACTATTGATGCTTTATTACAAAATATGATATTATACTATAAAATAAATTTATTTATTATTATTTATTATTATTATTGAACATTCGTGGGTAAGAAAATTTCAAGTATAATAAAATGCAATATAGATATTTTAAATCGTTTACATTTTTAAATTTATACATTTAATTACATTTAAATTTACATTTTAACATGATAAATGTATTAAAAATGCCGTCATTTTTCTATTTTATTTGACCAAAATAATAGTTTATGGTTAATTTTCTTAATAAGATAATAAAATATTGCTTTAATAGTCTTCATACCACATACATTTTTAAATGTGTTCTTACCTGTACATAATGGTATTTACATGAGTCATCTGAAAATATTTGCATAGTAATAAATTTAACCAAAATAGTTTTGCCTGGGCGTACTGTCATATTCCAAGTGCAAAAGCCTACTGTGTCATAAAGATCGGGTATATAATGTATGTCAATTATTCCTGTTGGTCCTCTCAATTGACCTCCACATTCTATAATAAAATTAAAACATTATGGCAACTTATTTTACTACATATAAATATAAATTATTTATAAATATTAACTTACTTAATTTTGCTTCAAGTTTGAATCCAGTACCATCTATTACATTCCTCGTTATGAAATTTATTATTACTTTATTTTTACCGACCACTTTATTATCATTATCTTGATTAAACAAGGAAGAACTAATTTTTTTTAACAATATTGTATTTCCAGTATCGATGTCAACTAAAATATATTTATATTCTATTATTTATGTAAAATACTTAAAAATAATATTCTTTTTTTTGAGTTATTATAAATCTATTAATAGATATGTATCTATATTTAAAATAGCAAAGATTTATTATATAATTATTATTTACCTAAAGAAATAAATAACAATTTTAAATAACAGACGTCACAATATTCAATTACTTAATAATTCTAAATATAAACATTTAAAAATTAAGTTATTGTAAAATTAATTTTAAATAATTGTACAATACATTTCAAAACAATAAGAATATATATTTACCCGTTTCTACAATAACATAATCCCCCATTGTATAAAAACTTGAATAATTTGCTCTGTTGACAGTCAAATCAACAACTATAAACTTAATTTCGATATGGAAATGTGGTTCCGTATTTATTGTCCAAGAAACATTGAGAAAAGATGCACAACCCAAAGGATAACCTGGACTTGTAATAATCACACTTTTATTGGTACTTGGAGATAAATAATATTCGAAACTTGAACCATTGTCTAAAACTACAAATAATAATTGTTATTTATGTTGTGCATAAATAAAACACATAAACAACTACACAATTATAATTCATTATTATAATTCGAAATTAAATACTTGCATGTAGAGATATCAAATATAGGTCCATTTATTTGTGTCCATGTTAATAAAAACATTATGCTCCCTTTTGAAAGGCCACCTTTTAATCTAATATATACAATATTACCCTTTGATATTATAGTTTCGTTAGATACATAATACGAATTATCCCTGTTAATTTCGAACAAAACCAACGATTCTGCATTACTTCCATCGTATATCTAAATAAGTAGAATTACGATTAAAATTTTATTAGAACCATTAATTCATTAAAACGTTTATATACCATTAGATGATGAATAATAGATGTACATATAAATTCTTGTAATACAATTTGTACCACATTTCTTTGATCTACACATATTGTCCACGAATAATCTTTACTACCTCTATATAAATTTGGGTACATTGGACTAGAAATTTCTCCGGATTGTTGTGTTAAGTAATTTTCAGTCACTAAAATAAATAAATAATTAAATAAATAAATATATATATATAAATATATTCGTATTAAAAGAGAAATGTTGAAGTAAAATTATTCTTACCGTATTCAAAGTTTGCGGTAAATCCTTTAGCTGAACCAAGAGAGTTGGAACGAAACTCAACCCAAAGCGATGAGCCCGATGTAATATTAGTTGGCAAATTTGGTCCACAAAAGATACCTAAAATAGGACCAAAAGAATCTCGTTCTCTTACTTCCACATAATCTTCGTTACAAAACTGATCGTCTGCTAATTCGAAATCAATGAAATTCAAAGACACACGATTGCCAACCGAGGACTTTAATATCCAAACACATTGAGAATTTGTCAAATAAAAATTCGGATAATTCGGTGAAGATATTGTTCCACTCGTTGAGTCGTATGTTCCACCACAAGCTAATAAAAGCATTACGTTCAAATTATCCTGGTTACGGGGTTAAATAATTTATACCGACCTATCGACCTTACGGAATATATAGCCGTAAATGAATCAAGCCCGGCGGAATTATCGGTAAACTCTATACGCAATGCAGGACCGTTGCTAACAATAGGTGGTGGCATTGGATCAGATTTACAAAATTTTATTATTTCAGGAGCGTCTGCTTCTGGGCCATCCAAAACTCGAAATATCGTGTGAAATAATTCGTTGGAACACACCGAGTTAGTTTCGTTTTCCGCTCCTCTCGTTAATTGGTCCTGATAATGTACTATGTCAATACTTGTAAATGTTAATGTGACTTTCGACTGAGATGTATCAGATATAATGGTCCACGTGCAATTATTTCGTAACATATTCGGTACATGCGGAGCATTAGTAATAATGCCCGATTCGTTAGTTATCAATTTTGCGCCACAAGCCTATAACAATATAGTAACGAAAATACAATATTATTAAATATCTCGTAATGCACTAATTAATTCGGGTAAACGTAAGTATGTTATAAACAATATACTATAATAAATTACCGTGCTATAAATTGCTTTAAATCCTCTTGCTCTTACATTATTATCAACAGCTTCAAAATATACGAGTAGTTTATTTGACGAAGAAATAATCGAAAGTGGATTACTGTTTCCATAATGACTGAGAAGCAATTTCCTATTAATATCATCATCATCATCATATACAAGAACTTTATCTCTGCCTTCCTCTTTAGAATTCCAAATACTGAAGTCAACAAATGTAAGGTTAATTAAGTGATTTTTCGCTATTTCTATATACCATATGCATGAACTTGGGGTATTATAATATTGTGGATAATTTTTAGTATGAATAGTTCCTTGAGGAGCAGTATATATTCCACCGCATTCTATAAAAAATATAATTAAATAAATTTTAGCAAAAATAAATTTAAAACGTTTTAACTAGAATCTATTATATTTATTATTCTTATAGTATTTTATTAAGTTATAAATATTTATTTATTTTTACTTATTGTGAACACTTAATAATGAACTCTTATCTATATCGCAAATTAAAATACGTATTATTCGACAAATAGTTTTAAAATGAATTTCTATTTCTAGATTAATTATTGGATAATTTTAATTTGGTACTTATAAATTATATTCGAAGATTAAACACAAATACATATAAAATAAATTTTCGACCATAAAAAAAAGTTTAACACTAATTAGAAACTATTTGAAAAACTATTAAATTACTATTAGGAGTTAAGTAATTAAATTATATAGTTGAGAAAAATAAAACCTACCGGATGGGACAGTTGTGTATTTAGCTCTGAAACCCTTCCACCGGGCATTTGAGCCAGATTGAAATCTTACAAAAGCTTTATTGCTACCCGATGTTACAATTACTGGATCTTTTTGTTTATGACATAATCGTAACAGCTCCGGACCAGAATCATCGCCACTGTAAATCTAAAATAAAAATTACAATTAACCCCAATTAATGTATTTTAAACACACTTATTACTTATACATACAGCTAAGAAATCAAATACACAAGATCCCGTAGAATCTTCCATCCAAAAATCTTTTATAGTAATTCTTATAGAAGATCCTAATTTGGTGGTAATCGTCCATTCACAAGTAATATTAATCGGATAATATCCTGGATATCCGGGTGATGTGAATTCTTCAGAATATGTATTAAACATACCACCACAACCGTCTACTATCCATTCCATTCGGAATTGATCAGATTCGTCCATAAAGTATAATTCGTGTGGAAAATTATAATTGATTCTAACGATGTGTTTAGTTGAAGATATTATTTCAGGAAATTCTGTTGAACAATATTTCCACAATATTGTATTTATCTCGTGTACATTAACTCCTTCGGATATCTGAAAATCGTTCGGTCATAGTTCAGTATTTTGGTTTTCTACGAATAAATTTGTACTTACGACTAACTGCGAGTTGTTACATTGCGCAACCGGTGATTGAAGTGAATCAATGTATAAAACATCAACTTTCTTAATATTGATAGGATTGAGATTCAACAAAATAAAAGTTATATTAACTGTACTACCTTTGGGAGCAACTATTGTCCATTCACATTTATCCATTATCATATTTTCTTGTTTAGCGAGTTCAATCGCCCCTTGATATCCACTTATTGTCACGTTACAATCTATTAGAATATTTTTTAAAATACAAATTGAATATAAATCGTATACGTTTACTAAGTCATTTACACAAACCTGTAGCGTATTTTAAAGAGAAACCTCTACCTTTTGAAAAACCACTACTCCTAAATTTAATATACATCTGATTCGTGGATGAATGTATTATTTTACTATGAGAATTTGAACAATATGATCCTATTAATCTACTAGCAGTATTTCCACCATCATAGAACTGTGAAAAAATGTAAGTTAAAATGTATATGTATTACGATTAATATTAAAGAAAAATATGCGACCTTTTAAAATGGATAATTCTGTCATGTAAATATTACATTAAATACATTTATATTATATAAAATATACATTAATTATGACAACAGAAATTATCATAAATATAAATATGCATATTAATATAATTTATTACGATACATACTTCAAGGAAATCTTGTTTATCTACTATTTCAGATGAATCGGGTTCTAGTTCAATATCCAATATGGTTAGTTTAATTGTACTACCTGAAGACACTATAATTTTGTAATAACATTCTAATTGTTTTTGAACAGGTAGAGGATAATTAGGAGATACAATATGACCTACTCCGGAGCTTAATGTTCCACCACAACCTTAAAATTACGCATATTGTACATTAAACTCGAATTAAAATTAACAAATGATAATTAATATTAAATTTAACCATACCTTTGGTAGTTGTATACCATTGCATGAAAAAACCTTTTAGTGTTCTAAATTCATCAGAGACAAATCGAATGTAGAGGGAATTACCAATTGAAGATATTATTGAAAGAATTTTAGATCCACAATACTTTCCAATCAATGGAGATGTTGCATAGCCTCCATTTCTAAAAAACATAACGATTGATATATTATACAAACATCAATAATATATTTGTAAATAATTTGTGCTAACCGAATTTCAAGAAAATCAAAACGACAATCGTTACTTTCTTCAATAAGGAATTGAGATATATTAAGTTCAATCTGATTAGTTACGGGTACATTTATAATCCAAGTACATTCCTTTAATCTGGGATAGTCGTCTGGGAAATTTGGTGATTTAATAAAACCTTCCAAAGTGAAAAAATTACCACCACAAGCTATAAAATTCATATCATTTCCGAATGAATATACATAAAAATATTGACGAGATAAATATTTACAGAAAATGAAATTATTATACCTTGTGATTTATTATGAGAAGTATAACTTAACATAAAGCCATCTAGTGAATTGAAATTATCTGTTTTGAAAATTATCGTCATACGATTGCCCAATGATGTCAATACAGGTGGAACTTTAGTTCCACAATATCTTTATAAACAGTAAACATAGGCGTTAAGTTAGATACTAATCAGTTATTATAAATTTTATAATCAAAACTAACAATACATTAAGTCAAATAAAAATCGAAAATATTTTATTCTCGAATTTATTTTATAGATGTATAATATTATATTTGAATGAATTTTACTGAAAAAACTCTTTTCAGTTTTAAGTACATGTCTGCGATTCGGTTACCTAGCAATTTTAGATGCGTTCCCCGAGATACTATTATCATAAATTTCGACATAAGCACTACTACAATTGAGTTGAGTCTCCAAGGAAAATCTTAACCAAGTTAATTGTATTTGACTAGATTCATCTACTGATATAATCCATTTACACATATTGTTATATAAATATACATCTGGATATTTGGGTGTTTGTATGATACCCGATGGGTTCTTTAAAATTCCGCCACATTCTAAACATTAAATACGATAGTAAATAAATCGTATTTAATAATTAATTTCAATAATAATACGTAAGTACCTATATCAATTGTAGAGTAATTTGCTTGAAATCCTTTATGATTATTCGAATAAACTGTGGTGAATTTTAACCACATATAATTGTGAGTTGATAGATAAGGGAGTTCAGGAAGTTTTTCTATAGTTCCACACAATAATGCGATTAATGTTGATTTGTCATTATCTCCATCTCTAATCTGCAAAAAAAATAAACGGCTACATAAAATGTTACTTATTATGAAAACACGATTCTATTCTATTAAAATAACCATTAACTAATGTTAAAACGTTAAACGTGCAGTAACACATTCACACCAATATAAAATTATCATATAATTCTATACATTATTTTCAATAGTCAAGTAAACTAAAGTGTATATAATAAAAAAATTCTTACCTCTAATGAATTATAAATACATTTTGGATATTGATCATCAATATCCATATCCAAAAATGATAATTTAATAGCTTTGCCGACCGGTTGCATGATAGTATATACGCATACTTTATTTTGTGGATAAGAATATGGATAAAACGGAGATTCAATTATACCTTTACTGTTCGTGAACGTTCCTCCACATACTAAATATAAAATTTATTATACTTTTAAAAGTGGTGCTTAAATCACACGATGAAACATTAATATTCAAAGTTTAAATAACAAACAAAATGGATAGCGTACATATTTATATTAAACACGTTGCAATTGGAACGTTTTTGACTATAAGTTATACGAAATACCAACTTTAATAAAAACCATACAAATATGGATAGAATTATAATATAGCGAAAAATATATATACGTACATGTTTCATATTTAATAATGAATCCTTCAGAGGTAGTTGAGAAATTGGATTTAAAGACTAAAGTGACTTCGTTGCTGTTTGTCATTATAGGTTGTTCAAATCTATTAGATCCACAATAACGACCAATTAATGGTGATTTCATATTAGGTCCATCATAAATCTTTAAAAAAAATACATTTATATAATGATTTATATACTATGAATGTACGACATATGAGCGCACATAATAAATATTATATCTAAATTTTAATTTATAAATTAATTTAAATTATATATAGGACGTAAATAAATGCAAAATGTTCATAGGTATATCTTACATTCAAAAACTCTGAGGAACAATTTTTCGTTAGTTTTATGTCAAACTTCTTTACGAATGTAAGTATTAATTTCTGATGTTGAGGCGTTTTAATATGCCATTCACAATCTAAATTATCTAAATAATTACCAGTATCCCTGGCTAAATCAACAGGTGAAGTAATCATTCCAACAGGACTTGTATAAATACCACCACATCCGGGTACGCCTAATTAAAATCGTTAAAATAATTTACACACACACACACACACACACACACATATATATATAAAACCTTATAATTCCGATTTGAAAATAATGTAATATTTTTATGGCTAAACGATTATGTTACTTACCTTCAATTACATTATACGCCAATTGAAAGCCATAGTCTTGATGTAATGCATCAGAATGGAAATGTATATTGACGTGTGAACCTGAAGTAATTATCGGTGGTGGTATAGAAGTATTACATAATAACGCTAATATTGGACTATGAAGAGTAAACCCATCTCTAATCTATACCGATAATGCAATTTAATCAAAATTTTAATTCACTATATGTACATCAATAACAGCACATTACTTTTAAATAATTAAAACTACAATTTAGATGACTTTCTAATTGCAACGAAAAAAAATGTAACTGTAATCTTTTTCCAGGTGTAGCATTTAATGTCCAATAGCAGTCTAGGTTAAGAGGATATAATCCAGGAGATCCTGGAGAGGTCAAAGATCCATGTGAATCAACATTTATTATACTGCCGCAATCTAAGAATACAGCAATATAGTTTTTGAATATAAATTTTAAAAATATATGTAAATCTTAAACTATACTTGGTTTTGTTAATGTGTAATTCAATTGAAACCCTCGATAATTTATCGTACTATCCGTATGAAAACGTACATAAACTAAATTCGAATCCGAAATTATATTATTGTTGGCTGGTAATGTTTGCCCACAAAATCTACCTAATAGTCTTTCGTCATAGTCATCATTCACATTTACAATCTAAATAACTTACAATTAAGAACTGAAAATCGTATAAAATATAAATATATCATATTAGGCACTTTACCTCGATATAATCAAATTTACAATTATTCGATTTCTCAATATCGATCCAAACAAACGAAATGTTTAACACGAAAGAATCGTTTGCGACAAGCGTCCAAACGCAATTTAAATTACTCTGATACGTTGACGTTATATTTGGCTCTGGATAACGTAATGTTGTTTGATCGGGTATTTTTAAATATCCTCCACACGCTAACAAATATAAATATAATTGAATCTGATTAACATAATAATTCGAGATTTTTATACGCACCATCTAATCTTGAGTCGCATAAATGCCCTAAATATCCCGTATCACAAATACATTTGAATTCATCAGGTTCTGATCCAAGTACGCATTTTCCGTTTTGGCATGGATTAGCAATACACGGATTTTCTAGGCGAACATTACACGTTGTTCCTATAATAAAATTAATTTTTTTCCAAATGTGCTTCTTAATATTCATTATTTTATTTTATAAAACGTTTTCATTTGATCACCTGAAAATCCTTTGTTACAAACGCAAAAAAAACTATTAGTTGCTTTTTTAACGCATAACCCGCGAAATCCACAAGGTCTATTTCTACAAGGGTCTATAGCTATTTTCTCATCAAAAACGCATCCATTTATACCTATCCCGTTGCCTGTATAGCCTTGTTGACACGAACAATGAATTGTATTTTCAGCATAAACTATAAAAATATGTTCACGACATATATAATATAAAGGTAAGTTATATAGACAAAAATGTAAAATAAAAATTTCAAAAATTACCAATGCACTCGGCGTTTGGATGACATCCTCCGTTGTTTATCGCACAAGCTCCTCCTGATACATAAACACAGTTAAACCCGTCACCACTATAACCGGGTGGACATGGTGCACATTTAAACGAACCCTTAAAAAGTTAAAAAGATACACATTTAGTCAACATTTTTAATTAAATTTATAATTGTTATGACAATATCTAAATTAATACTTTCATTTTAATGTCATTATAGTTAACAATAATTGTTTACGTACTCTGGTGTTAATGCACTGAACTCTAGGGTTAATACTGCATCCACCATTTTCAATAAAACACTCGTTAATGTCTGTACACACGAAACCATCTCCCTCATAACCTAAGAAAATCAAATAACTAACGTAATATAATTTATAGATCTGTAAATGTATGTGTATACATTGAATCAGATAGATATTTAAGGGCGGGATATTCGAATCCTTGGGGCCTGTGATTATCCTTTATTCGTATATAAATCTTCAAATATTTGCAAAAATAGTATAGATTAGACTTCTCCGATGAAAATGGATACTATAATAGTAAAACCTTCGATTGCTTTTGCGTAAAATACGATTACTTTACATTTTTATTTAATTTTTTTATGCGTATATAAATACGTAATAAAAATATATAATATATAACAGAATTAGAAAATATGAATTTAGCTTCGACAATTATTATACTTTTATGTTTTTAAACGAATTTTTCTTTTTCAATATTATACAGGCATGTATATTTAGAAAATACGCTTACTCTTTTATAACCCTCTGGTTAGAGAATTAAACGTAAATTTCCTCGCGAAATATTTAATATAACCACGCAACGATGAAATGAGTATTGATACCTATGGGACAGTTTCCACAAGTAAATGATCCTCTGGTATTCCTGCACTCAACCGGTGGGTTCGTTGAACACGTATGCCTGTTTTCTTTACATTCGTCCACATCTTTAGTGCAAGCAGGACTATTTCCTTCGTCGGTCGTCCAACCCTAAATGTCAAACACGCCATTATTATTATTTTAGTTGACTGCAGTTAAGAACTGTAATATACGTCATAAATTTTCGGGAAACTTGCTGATAAAATGAAATTGAACACACTTCGTATGATAAATTAGAAAGCCTGTTTGTACTTATTAATTCTATATAATGTGCAATCGAATTTTTCGTCCGCCGGGAATCGACACCATAATATTTTACACTTAAGTACGCATACAATATATACCTGATTGCATATACATGTGTACCCGACCCTCGAGGCTTGATTCACACACACGCCGTTGTCGCAGAATTCGGACGACAGTGCCAAATTACAATCGTTCTTCTTTTTTGTACAATGCAAGCCGTACCAATTCGGAGCGCACAAACACTCGTAATTTCCTGGCGTGTTCTTACATTCAGCCCCGTTTTGACACCCTAGGTCCGTGTATGCGAACCGCATACATTCGTCAACATCCACCTCGCACAATTTACCCTATGATGTAAATTAACAATATCGTGTTGCAATTATAAATATTATTGCGACAATATAACACATTTATATAATTATATAACATTTTATATAAATAAATTAGCATTTTAATTTATAAATTCATATTTTTAAACATTGAACGATATTTATTTTTCAGAACATTTTAACGAAAAATAATTAAGTGAAAAATAATATATTAATTATGAGATGTGTATATATGTGTATATATATATAAAATGACAAATTTAGTATATAATATACAATGTCAGCAATGAGATACTAAAATGACATTTTTACTAAAAAAAACCAACAACGTTGATTGGATATAAATGAATAAAAGTAATAAAAAATATCGTTAATAAATATTCTCCATATATATTATTAGGTTAATTATTATTCCTAGTTAATAACTATTTATAAGAATAAATTCATTATTTTTTATATATTTTTATATATATTCTATTTTTTTAATTGGCCAACCCCAAATAAATGGGATAAAGGCGAAGGAAAAGATGATTCTATTTGTTAATGCACTATTATTGTGTAATTTAATAAGTAGCGTAAAACATAACTAGGAAGAGGCAGCTCCTTTAAAAAAAAATTGTAAGCAATATATATTATTAAAAATTTCAGGAAATTACTTTACATACATCTATACTAATAACATTTTAAATACTTACAGAAAAAAGAAAACTCATCGTTAAATGTAGATATCAATACAATTTTTAAATTAATACTATACATGATATGATCTATGTTGTATAAAATAATCGATATTTTATATATTATTATAACAAAATATTAACCTGCCAATTGTGTGGACAATTACACAGAAATCCATTGTATAAATTCATGCATGTACCACCATTTTGACATGGATTACTTAAGCATTTGCTAGTCGATAAAAAATTAATGAGATTGGAGACTTTTTTTTCTAAATACGTCAACTATAAATATAAAATATAATTTACGAAACTTTTAACTTAAAAGCGTTTCATTTCATCACTTACTTGGCGTTCAAGTTTGCTTACGTTCAGAATCGTTTCACCTTTCTGTTAATAATATAGTATCGTTGTATTAGTGTACTAATAATTTAATAAGCGTAAAATGTATAGGCTTACTCCCTTGGTAGGTAATGTTATTGATGTACCATTTAATATTAGCATTTCTAGTGCTGTAATTCGATTAAATAAATTCTTCGGGCCATCGATCATTGGTACAACATTTTTTATTGTATCCATAAATGCAGGCAAATCGTTAGAACGAAATGAATCAACTACATCCCACGCTTCTTTGGCCTATACAATATAAAATCTATTGCTTAACAAATAGATGTATACACGCATGAATCAATAATAAGTTTAAATACCAGTCCAATAACTTGAAGTAAGTTTTCATTATTCAGATTTATATATCCTCGTCCCTTAGTCTTTAATGAGATATTGTAGTTTGTAGCACTTTCAATATATAAATGGCCATTGTTTGATCGAAAACGGGGTCTAATAAAGTTAAATTGTTTTGGAATGTGTGCATATTTATTTTAATTTACAATTAATATAATATCTAAATAATTAAACTTACGAAAATCTTTAAAATCAAAAATAGTTTTAATTAATGGAATATTAAATTTTTTCTATTTATTATAAAATATAGTTTATGAAAATAATTAATAATTTTTATAAATATTCGTATGATTGAATCGACAATGGTTGTAGTATTACATTATTACGAAATAAATAACTTGAAATATTTTTTCAAGTAATAATATCTGTTAACGTACAATTTTATGTGGTTCCAAAAAATATATTAAAAACTAATCACATAATAAATTTATGTATACAAATATATTTAGAAATACTTACTGATTGCTATATAATCCTTTAACTATAGAAATTAACATTAACAGTAAAATGATAAAAAACCATATTTTTTTTCGCATTTTGTTCTTAAATTCAAGTTTAATAAAATTAAATAAAGATGAGTAATTAGAAAATAATATTTGAACGATATATTATGTAATTTTTGTGTTAATTAAAATAGATATTTGTTCAATACAGCCACATAAAATAAACTGAAACTAGAATAAATTGTTTTAATAAAAGTGTAATATGTATTGATTGATAATAAGCATATCGTGTCTTTTAAAATAATTAACCGATAATATTTCACAATTCGACCAGCCAAATCCACCCCTAAACTGATAATAATACGTATTTTTTTTGAAGCATCATAGTCACATCTGTTTTTTGTCACTTTAATTATGACATAATAAATTGTGGATCATATTAGGTTCATAATAATACAACTTTAAATTTATGATGTTACCAAAATTAATCCCTTCATAATGCCAACATTAAAATTCACAGTTCAAATAAAATCTAACAAAAAAGTTTTGGTGAAAATTATAAATATTATTACATATAGGGATTTAAACAGAACCATAATTTATAATTATTATTAATTAAATTATTTTATTTTATTTTTCAACAATTTATTTGACTTTAGAAAATTTTAACAATTTGAAATTTTGAAAATGTCGACACTTACATATAGACATAACACTTACAAAATGAAAAAATATTATTACAATACTTTTCACGGTCACATTTACGATAATGAATAAAAATATGAGAAGTTTATAAATGATATTATGGAGTACAACATATTAAACCATTCCAATAAAATTTTATATAGTTAACAAAAAAATGTACACAAGGATAGCGATAATTATCGCATATAATGTTACAAATACATAATCAATATGATTTACTGACATAAGACATTCATAATTTTCAATAAATACCATAAAATATCAATCAATATTTCCAATTTATGATATAATATAAAATGTTAATTCGATATTAACTGTATAGCAAAACCTAGATAAAAATAAAGAATAAAAATATTAAATATTATTACGTTATAACACAAGTTATATTTAATTTCTACGAATTGTACTTAATATTTGTTAATAAAATCATCGACCATGCCAACTCATGAGTTTCTTAAAATTGAAAACCATATTCTGTTGTCACATATTTATATAATAATAGAAACACTTGAATATTGAATCCTTTATAATATGCATATATAGGAGTACTTCATAATGTACAATATTTTTAATTATTGGTAAAGTTGTATACGTAACGTAATATTAATACCTATTCAACAATTCGATTATAAACACTAGAAGAAACAAAAGCTTATAGCGATTAGATAAAATAATTCTTCGAAAATACTTTTATATTTGTTCTACTTTTAATATCGTAGTTATATTATAGATATTATTAATTATTAGTATTTAGTCGGCTGTAGACAAATTAAATAGAACATTTCTATGCAAGTCATTTAAACACAATGCCGTCCGGAACCAAAGAAGATGTTATTATGAAAGACGAACAACTTATTTCTGAAGTCGGTAAAAACAATGTCGAAATCATCAGAGAATGGCTATCGAAACAACTTCATTTACCAAATATATCAGGTAAGTAAAAGTATATATCGTGTTTTATATAAGTATATGCAGCCTTGATAATAATTTAAACGCAGTTTTTATAATAAGTTAAATAATTTGGACAAATTTTTGCTGAATTAAATTATTTTTCCTTAATCAGTCGTAAACGCTTAAATATATACCATAATATCGATTATTCATCAAAAAACATCTGTATTACATTATATTTTGTCCATTGAACAAATTAAAACATTTCGTTAACAATTTTACTATTTTAAATTTCAATGGAAATTAAATGGGGCGATGTAAATAGTAAAACAATTTTAACGCGCATTATGGTATTAAAATATTTTTAAAAATAAATTAATCGAGCACTCTGAAGTTTAAAAGTATAAGATATAAATTTGAAATTCCTGACAATACGTAAATGCTTATTCTATTACATGTAACTTTTCAAATTAAAACTACTTATAGTATAATGGGACGAGAACATAAAAAATATTTTAGTTTTATTATTTTCATAAGTTTTTTTTTTGTAATATGTACAGACAAGCAATTGGTGATATTTCTAAATTGCTGTCAATGCCATTTGGAACGTACGAAAAAAATGATAGATAATTATTATACAATTAGAACCCACTCTCCCGAAATGTTCGCTAACAAGAACATCCTAGAATTTCAGAAAACTTTCGATATATAGTAAGAATCCGAGTCGTGTTGACTTCTACGTTTTAATAAATTTGAATACACACTATACAAAGTAATTTTATCGTTGTGATTATTTCAGTTATATTCACAAACTACCAGTGCTACTGAGCGGGCGTCGAGTGGGTTTTTCGCGTTTACGAGACTTCAACTCGAACCATTTTAACACATTAGACACGATACGGCTGGTGTTCGCGATGTATGACATATGCGTCAACGAAGACCCACTCGCTCCTGAATGGAACTTTGTCATGGACATGACTGGATTCTCTGTAGGGCACTTGACCAAACTGACCAATTTGTCGCTAATGAAAAAGTGTTTGAACTACATACAAGTAATAAATACATTTTAAATATCGGGTAGTTTTAGCTATTTGTCCGTTGTTGTATACGGAAAAGACAGGGGTACTAATTTTATCGTTCTCTATCAGTGTTCAAATAACGACTAGAATATAATTATTAACAATAAAATGCGTGCCAATAAAAATATGGCGGTGGGCTTCCCCAAAAAAAATTATGTTCAGCAGCTATTCGTTAAAGTGCCCAACAAATTCTATTGTTCGTTACGATAGACTTATACAAGAATACATAAATAAACGTTTATTTTTATTACCAAACGCAACGCGTACTATTTTATAAATATACCGCATCACGTAAGTGATAAAGAATAATTAATTTATACATACAGTGAAATAATAATAATAATATATCGATTTTATCGGCGTGTATGTACAATAAACTACTTGTCGGTTAACCAATTCTAACTAATGTAAAAATAGAAATGACATCTGCTTATAAGAAATGCGTATTAATACATAAAAATCAACGTAAAAGCTTCGCGTGTTTTAATAATGTTAATAACCTACCTACTTTTACCTACCTATTTTAATGGATTAGACGATATGTAGTAAAATTGCAATTATATGTACTATTGTCAGCAATAATAATATTTTTCAAAAGCATTATCACCCATTGCGTAATCGCATAATGATTGGAAATTATTTGATTTCAAATGTCCGTTTTTGTAGACGGCTCTACCCATGCGTTTAACAGCCGTATACATGATAAACGCTCCGCCGCTAGTCAACCAATTGATGATTTTTTTGAAGAAATTGATGCACAAAGACTTGTATTCGTTGGTGAGACCTTTGATTTGAAATATGTTTAAACGAAATCGTTTTGTGCAGTGAAATATGTAAACGTTATTCATTTTGGATTTGTATAGATTTCAATATATCCCGCGAATGATATCGACAGTTTTTACAAAATCATTCCGAAAGAATACTTTGCCAGTGATATGGGTGGACAAGCTCCTTCGTTCGAAGAATTAAGAGGTATTTACCCATAAACATATAAAATAATTGATCAATTGACAGGCAGCGCGAACTGATGATTATAATAATAACATATATTGTCGACGGCTTTTTTAACCATACATACGATATTATAACGATTAATTTGTAAACGTTCGATGTTTGTATTATGCAAAATAAAATAACATTGTTTTCCAATTTCTAGCCGACGCACTAACGTATTTCGAGAGGTATGACGAGAAATTTTTCAATGACGACAATAAATTTAACAGTGTGGACGAAAGTAAAAGAATCGATAAGAGTCGATTTAATTCGACATACTACGGACTCGAAGGATCGTTCAAAAAAATTGAATTGGATTAAATGTCGCGAAATTTTTTTACATATTCGAAAGTATAACGACGAATTTATTTAATTTTCCACGTATAAATAAACATATATATATATTATATGCATTCTATATAATACGCATCTCGCTTGGTTATCAATTTCTTTGTAATTTTTTGTTTCGAAACATCGCGTTTTCGACGAATACTATTTTGTCGTTTTGGAATTTTCGTTCAAAATGAACGATTTACGCAATGTTTATTACAAGAAGTATGTTCGCGATGTTTTTACGTTTAAGGACTATAGCGGTGAAAACCTAAATAGAAAGAGCTGCTCACTGACGACACACTTCATGTCGAAAATATTTATATGTATTACAACCTCGACGATATAAAACAAATTAAAAATATTTTACAGAAAAAAGTCTCATTTACTCGAATATATATATATATATATATATATATTTATTTATTTTTTTTTATTATAAGACATTCCTAGCCTATGGCGGCTATCTACAGCTATGCATATTTACAAAATAAGTAATAAGTCGAATATATAAATATGCATACAATTGGAGTTAATAAGTTAGAACTAATAAAAATTAGAACAAACAAAATATTTTAATATATTAAACTTTAAATAAAATATAGAATATATCGATATCGGGAATGTATGGATTTCGAATAATAAATATTAAATATTCCAAAACATAGTTTTGTCGGGTCGTGTATTAAAAAGTAATAAGCGTAAAAACGACAAACAACGAAAATTAAAAAACAAAGATCTGTGAGTTTTTCGCGCGTACACTCCAATCTTGCCTGGCTCGAATCGACGTATGGTAATCTTACGTTTTGTAGCACAACTCGCGATATTTACCGTAGACAGCCGATACGGTGATATTAAACGATCTGGTCACACTGTGACGTTGGTACGACTATCCTTATCAGCACGACTGCGCCCGTTTGAAAAGAAGCAATAATAACGGTCGTTTGCGAGTGTATTGTCGTACATCCGTGTTGGGTACTTTATACGACGCGCAAAAATAAATCATCGTGTCTGATTGCCCTGTGGCTCTAGTGTTTCCGCCGTCTTCGACTTTTGTTATTCGTTTCGTTTTTGTCGCCATTTGTGTTCCGTATAAAAATTGATCGTGCTGCAGTTGTTCAAGGAACGGCGCGATTTAAAATTTTGTTTCCACAATTTTTGTATCGACCCCGCGCCCGCGCGCGTGTGTGTATAGTTTTATCGACGGCCGTCGAAATCCACATTTCGTCGTACACTTACTGGTAAACAAACTTATCACCTAATTCGTTTTCTCGTTTATTTACGTGAATAATACTAATCGCAACACGAACGCCTTATTAGATCTATAGTCTCTGTACGATTTAACATTTTTTTAGTGTCCACATCTAAAAACGGTCCTTCATCGTGTAAATAACGTTCGCATTTGGTTTGTTGTGTTTTCCGTAGATATATTTTACATAGACTGCTTCGTGTTAAAATGTCCCAGTTTGCTTTCGTTAACGATCTCAAAAATGCTGCTCTGATAAACGAACCGATCACCAATGGACCGACTCCCCGTTGGATGAAGAAAAGTGTCGAATCAACTTCGAGGTAAATGTATGAGCACCTTGTACATATGTGTATAATATGTACAAAATTCAAATCCCTTTCAATCTACTTACCTGTATTTTTATTTATTCTCAGTTCGGTCAATACGTCCAAAAACAAACTATCAACTTCGTACAATGCAAAACTCTCTAAAGATACTCACGACATAATGTCTATCAAAAAGACACCATCAAAAACGCCTAAAAAATCACCAGGTTGGTTAACTAACACTTATCTAATATATAACTTATAGCTCTATGTCACTATGGTTATCAAGAAATCAGAATCAATTTTATTCATAAATATTTATGTACCTGTGTGTAAAATAAAAATTTAATATTTTACAAATTTATAATTAAATTGGTTATTGAGAATGAGTGAAAATCATATTAGCAGATTTTTTAAAAGAAACAAATTAAAACCTCGAAAATTAGATGTTAACTCTCCAGAATTATCAAATACTATTAATCATAAAAATTCATCTACTATTATACAAGGTAAGAAATTAACGTACCTAATAACTACTTTGTATCAAATTTCAAAAATTATGTAAAATATAACGAAAAAATTTATAAATACTTTAGATTACATATATTTTATTGTCCTAGTAAGTAGATATATTTAACAAATTTTCTATTCCACATAAAACCATGCATTATATAAATTAACGAATTACCGAAATTATAAACTAATTCTTGTTGTTCCACTTAGCAAATATTAAATTGGGTTGTCATTTACACATGAAAAATAAATTATATTTAATCGTATAAGGAAACACATTTACACGACACTGTTAATAATTTTTAAGTATTTTACTTTGTAATTTGTATAAACAAAAAGTGATATATTTGCTCGTAGCATCCAGATCGGCGTCCAATACACCAGCAAAGCCTAGAACACCTGGTGGTGATAGGTTTATTCCATCCAGAGTATCTACAAATTTTGATATAAGTCATTTTAAAGTAAATCGAACACGTATATACCTATTTAATATGTTCAACGCTTTTGTCTTAATATATCGCTTAATTTTGTTGTTATAGATGAATCAAGAAAATGAAGACATTGACTTAAGTCCAACCCAGTCAGACTTTAGGAAAGCAATGTCTGAGAACCTACACGGTTGTGATATTAATAATGTTCGCGTTTTATCCTATCAAAATAAAGCGCCAGCTCCTCCCGAGGTATCGTCGCATAATAAAACAGCTACAAAAGTATCGTTTTTGGCAAGCAGTTATATACAATTCCTAAATTATTTTAGGGTTATCAAAATGCATTGAAAGTAGTTTACAGTCAATCTAAGACACCGTTGAATGCGCGTGGATCTACTCGTTACATACCTCATGCACCTGACCGTATATTGGATGCTCCTGAAATAGTTGACGATTACTGTATGTACTGAGTATTTGTTGATACTATTCTATGCATGCAAACATAAATTCTATATAAATAATGTATATTACGCATTGAATAGATTTAAATTTGATTGACTGGAGCTCCTTCAACACATTGGCCGTCGCACTTGGTACAAGCATTTATCTTTGGAATGCCGACACCGGCGCAATTGATCAATTGTTGGAACTAACTGGTGTTGACTATGTCACTTCTCTGTGCTGGGTACCCAATGGAAACCTGTTGAGCGTCGGAACATCCCTAGGACCAGTACAAGTATGTAGAATGTGCACAGTAGTTAGCAACAAGCTGTTTGTCTACATTGAGGGGTATTGTTCGTTCAATAGTTATGGGATGTCAATCAGACAAAGCGATTGCGTGTAATGAATAGTCACTCTTCTAGAGTGGGCGCTATGTCGTGGAATGACCATATACTGACTACGGGATGCAGAGATGGAGAACTTGTTCACAATGATGTACGAGAACGAGAACACATTGTCGGTACAATTCGATCTCATTCACAAGAAGTATGAACACAAGAGAAGCGTTAAATGTTGAATATTTACCACTGTACAACCGCGTTTATTTTGTTTCTGTATTATAGGTTTGTGGTCTGAAATGGTCAAAAGATGGTCGTTACCTAGCCAGCGGTGGCAACGATAACCTGTTAAATGTGTACAGTGGCTTGCCAGGTCAAGCGACCTATCAGTCCGAGCCATTATACAGTTTTAGGTATGGTCATCGGGGGATGGAGATTATTTTATCGAATCCAACAAATTCATTTATTTTAGTTAAATATGATATAATTGTTGTCTCATTCGCGTGTTTAGCCAACATCAAGCAGCTGTTAAAGCTCTAGACTGGTGTCCATGGCAGACAAATGTATTGGCCAGTGGTGGTGGCACAGCAGATAGGACAATCAGATTTTGGAATTGCAACAACGGCCAATGTATCAATTCTGTGAACGCCAACTCTCAGGTGTGTGCCATTCTATGGTCAAAGACATACAGGGAATTGGTGTCGGCGCATGGTTTTGCAAACAATCAGTTGACAATTTGGAAGTACCCTTCTTTGACAAAGGTAAACTTTACAAATGTGTTGAACCCGAATGCCACATTATCAAATTTGTTGTAAGGCACGTTCGTAACTTTTTTCTTTGAACCCATTCTGAAGGTCGCTGAACTGACTGGACACACAAATCGCATTTTAAATTTGGCCATGTCACCGGATGGTTCAACAGTGCTCTCAGCTGGAGCAGACGAAACCCTGCGAATGTGGAAATGTTTTTTGCCAGACCCAAACAAGAAAAAAGAACATGCCAAAAAATCGTCTAGACCCACTCTGTTGGGTCGAACTTTAAGATAGTTATTACGATATATACTTTTTTTGTGTAAATAATTGTTTGTCAATTACTTTTTATATGCAACATTTGTGTTACAATTTAATAGTTTTAGGCTTTTTTCATTCCTATGACATATACATATATTTTTTACTTGCATTTTATATTTACTTTATATTTATTCTGTACGATTTTATTTTTTCAATTTGATTGTATTATTTTTCCGAGTTTAATTTGATTTTGTAATTGCATATTATTTTACAGCTGTGTATGTTTGTGGAATTAGTGCGTAATTCACATTTTGACTACATACAAAGTTTACACACCAATATTGCTTTTTCTATGTAATGACTTTTATTACTTACATTGATAATTAATAAACAAAGTCTTTGGCTAATATAATGTTTAAATTAATAATATAACAGAGTAAATTAACTTTATAGAATAACAAACAAAAAAATATTAAGTTTAGTGACGATAATAATAAAAATAAAGATAAGGGACAAGAGTAGTTTGTTGGTTGACGTCTTGTGCCTTAGGTATACATTTTATGGGTGCTGCATGTACAAAAACAACACAACCATTTATTACAACACAGGCAAAACATACACAATGAGATTTCTCAATAAGAGAAACAAAATAAAATTCGTAAACAAAGGTTACGATCACACATACTTAGAGATGAGAGCAAAATAAAAAAATTGACTAGCAATTATGAAAAAAATAAAATCGTGCTACAAGCTTTTATTTTAAAAAAGATGATTCCAACAGACAAAATGACTAGACATGTTGAACGTTTAGATTGATTAAAAAAGAAAACGTTGCTTACTAAGAAATGGTTCTTACTGAGGTAATTTTAAATTTTACAATAATAATGTTCACTCATCTCTAAGTTTACAAATCAAACCACACGAAAAGTGGCGTACTAAAACATGAAGCAAAATAAAGATACCTGTGAAAACAAACTTACAACTTAACAAATATTGCTTGCAGTGAATGTAAACCAAAAAAAAAGCCATGGTCAGATTTTGTTTAAGCATACTAAAATTAATTGTATCGTTGAAGACGACAACAAGTAAAACAAAAATTTAATATATCGCGTAAAAGTATTCAGTTGTTTCAAACCAACCGAAATGTAATAAATATATATATATATATATTACGTAAGGAAAAAATCTGACCAGATTTACACACAAAATAAAACAAAATTATCATAACGTTGATCGGAATAAAATTTCCTACAAAAATAAGAATTAAAAAATGGTGCATCATTAACACAATTAACCTATATTAGATTTGACAAAAATACAATAGCATGATGCATTGTCTTTTCGAAAATTTTATATATAAATACATACTATTTTAAGGATTTTTTGTCATTTGAAAATCACCCTGCAGTAAATTTACGTTTATAGGGTACTCAATAGAATGAGCCCCTATAATAAGCTCCACGATTAAGGCACTGTATTCTCACAGTAGTTGTATACTTTGGGAAAATGTTAAAGATAAACTTATCTGCTAGTTTAAAAAAAAATAACAATATTCATAATAACAGTAAAATGACGCGAAGAAAAATCCACACTTTAAATATTAACAGTGTTTGTGTCCTTAAAACAACCAACTTATAAAATAATTTAAAAAAAATACTACGCGACAGTATTACAATAATAATTAATCGAGGATTGAGTAATATACAAATAATAGTGATAACATCATCCGCAGCATTCACATTGAATTGTAACTCGACGATGGGTCAATTTGTGTTTGAAGGCCGTGAATCATAGACATGAGTTTAGCGTTTTCAATAAACAATTCTTTCACAATCATGTCGGCACTCATGAGCTGTTTATTCTGAAAAAACCAAATTATTAACGGTCATTGCCACATAATTCTGCATTATCTGCTGTTATAACCCTTAAGATGATACTTACTTGTTCTTTTCTCATTTTAATTTGTTCTTCAAGTTTGTCTTGCGCTGATCGCAATAACTTGTGCGCTAAATCTATTTTCGTCTGATGTTCATTCCAGATGGCTAGTAAAAACATATACAAAATATACAGATAAAGATATATCAAAAATATTAATCAACACTTCTAATAATAAAGTTTTTATATATGAATAGAAAAATATGGATATATCGTTATTATTTTTTATTTGTATACATTTTTCTTACAATATATATTATAGTATAACTAGCTAATTCGTACGCATAATTCAATTTATATGTATAGTATTATCAAAACTTTCATTAATATTACCGAAATTGTCAAGTCGAGATTAAAATGTATTGATATTACTAACCGTTAGTCAATTTTTGATGTCTGGCTTGTTCATCATGTAGCCTCTGTTCTAGTTCTTTGCACTTCCTAGCGTCCATAGACACTTGATTGGCATGGTTCATTTCTTTTCTCATAAACAGCTCCTTATGAGTGTTCTGTAACACGTCAGTTTTTCAATTAATTTTACTAAAAATCGTACAGACAGAATTTATAATCATATTCACTTCTTGTCTATTATTGGTATTTCAAACTACAATAGACTGTACTCAATTTGTAACAAACACAATTGTATTAAACTGTTACAAGTACATAAAATATAATATTTTCATACAATAAAGTGTTAATTACTTACTGAAAGTACGTTCAAGTATTCTTGTAGTTGTAAAATTTCATTTTTAAGAGAACTTCTCCGTTGCAACAGATTACGGCATTCCATACCTAACTTTTCACGATTTTTTTTGAAATCAAACTGTTTGTTTTTTAATTCAAAGTATGTCTAAATAATAAACATACGTACATTTTTAATTATACTCAAAAATGTATAGCTCTGAATATGAGATTACTCACTTTAGAATTTTCCTGACATTTGCTGCATTCTTCCTTGAACTGACAATTTGGTACTTCACGATCTACTTTTTCCACTGGCGTAACAATTTGAGATTTCAATTTATCGTTTTCAATTTTAAGTTTTCTCATTTCCTCTTCGATTTGTACACAATATGTTGAAAACTCTTGTTGAATACAATTTATCTGTAGAAAGGATAATAAAAATTATTTAATTAAAATATTTTGAGAAAAAATATTACTTGGTCTTCAAGTTCAGCATTTTCATCAATTGAAGGTAATCTATTATTGGTGGTTTCCACCATCATTTCACTATATTCTTTAATTTTAGCTTCTAAGTTATTTAATTTTTCTCCGCTTATTTTTTTCTCCTAGATAAACATATTCCAAAATTATAATTACAACGTAATAGACGCTTTTATTTATAAATACAATATAATTTGCAAATAAATAAAATTTAGACTTAAACGGTACTTACCAATTCATTTAGCTTACGTTCTTCTTCCAATTTTAGAGACCAATAATCTTCACACACAAAATATTCGTTGCGCAACGCATCCATTCCATTTTCTAAATCAGTATATTCATCTTTTAAGCGTTTAGCCTCATCCAAAGCTTTGTCTGCCACTTCACATAATTGGTTGTATTTGGATTCCCAGTTTTTTTCAATATTTTCACATTTCTCATAAAGTTTTTGGTTCTCTGATTTACATTCATTATACATTTGTTTCAATTTTTCAACACTACCATTTGTTACTTCCATCAAAGTAGAGTCCATAAATTCTTTTTCCAATGAACTCTCAAATTCTTTATTCAATGATCTCCTGGTAGGATATTTATTTAACGGCAAAGACACATAACTATTTGGAGACTCACATATAATAGTAGGGGTCTTATTTTGTTCAATTTTATTAGAATTAGTGGTTTTTGATGTTTGTTTCATATATTTCAAATAATCAATTAAGTCATCTATAAGACACAAATCAATTTGTGTTTGAGAAGATAGTGTTTTTTTAATACTATTTACAAACATAGACGATGTTTGACAATAATCTTGACCCAATTTTGAAATATTTCCCCCATGCTGTCAAACAACATAACAATAAATATTTATAAATAAATTAATACATAAAATTATATTAAATTGTAAATTTACTTTATTCCACATTTCAAAATCAGATTCAATGGTATATGTTTCAGAAGTATTAGTACATACACTTCCAGCTTCTTCCACAGATGATTCTACTGGAAATGCATTTGCTTTGCCAAAACAATTTGGACTGTTTTCTTCGGCCAAAAAATTCCTGATATTACTTTCAAAGGACTTATCTGCATCCAAATTGTCTATCCTAAAAGTATCACAAAAAAATAAAAAAATACATTTCATAAATGTTAAAATATACCTTTTCGTTGCTTCAAGCTCTATAACCAGCTCATCATTTTGGTCTCTGAGACATTTATTTTCATTTTTTAGGCAATCAACTTTTTGCGTAAGATCTATAATTTGTTTATTGTTTGATTCCAATTCTAATTCCTATAATTTCATATATAAAATTAAAACAGTGATACTTATTATAATAATATTATTAAGTTTTAGTTTAATAAACATAAATTTAGTTATAAAACTATTTAAAAAATGAAATTAATACCTTATAAAATTAGGAATAATATATATATATATATATAACATTAACATATTTCAAAAAAATGTTTTCAATTAATTTACCTTTAATTTTAATTGTGGAATCTCTTGAACTAGAACTTCTAATGAAATGTTTTTTCCTTTTATTTCTTCTAACTGTTCATTTAATCGAGTATTTTCACTTTCTAATAGGTTCATTTGCTAAATATTTTTTAAAAACTCATTATAATCAATATAAAATACAATTTTAATCAATATTAATTATTTATATTAAACATACTTTTTTATTTTTTGAAAGTTCAGATTGGATTTCATTTTCACAATTTTGTATTAGTTGTAGCTTATCATTGAGCAAAATATTTTGGTTAATCAATTGATCTTTTTCTATTCCCCATTGATCAATAAGTGTTTTTTGTTCTTCATGATGTTTATGTTCTAGAGCACTAAAACAAAAAATACATTACGCAAAACCTATTGATTAGAATATTTGTTTATATGTCTTAATAGAAATAATATTCTTACACAATTTTGTCTGCCAATGATTTTTCTAATCGCATATGATTTTCATCAACTTCTTGCGCAAGCATTGCTGCTCTATTGTTGGCTGTGTCAACATCGTATTTTAATTTTTCTCTCTCACAATTCAATTGTTCAACAATCATTCTATATAAACAAATATTAGTTCGTATTTATAAATACGATAATTATTATATATTGTTTCCTTACTTGAAGCATTTAACTTGATATTCATTCAATGAACTAAGAGCTTTCAGCAAAACAAATGGTGTATTAATCAAATCATAATCTGGCAACGACGAATCGGCAAATTGTTTTTGTACTTTATGTAGTTGACTGCTTACAATAGTTACAAGATCAGGTACATATACAGAATCTAAAGATGTATCAATCCCTAGTTCTTGTAACAAATTAACAGGTTCATGTATGCCACAAAGTTCCCATAATTCAATTATAGTGGATATATTTACCATTCTGATAAAAATCATAGACACATTAATGTATATTTAACTATTTTCATGTCTCCATAATAATAATAAACAATGACACTTACATTGAATTTGGTAAATTATCATCTCTATGATAGTATGATGTAGAAGAAACTCCAGAAGTTGATGTTTCAGAATTTGGTGAAACAGATCTCAAATCTAAACTACTGATTAATTCCAAGACTTCTTTAATAGGTATTTTGTCATCCGAATATTTTTCATTAACCTTTTCAAATAATTTTTCATTGTATTCAAAATGTTGGATTAGATTAAATAATTGATTTTTTGATACGAGTCCGTTGGAAGTTATACCCATGTGTTCACAGGCTAGACTTAAATTGTGCTTATCCATTATTAATCGTTCTCTTAACAAATCTGAAATTTTAAAATTTTTTTTGTAGAAATAAAAATAAAAGTAATAAAAACAAAAGTAAGTATTTTACAATAAAAACATACCATTTTTATCATCACATTGCGATAACATGTCCTTACTTTGTGTTTGGTTATTAGTTTTTAAATCAAAATTGATCTGAAAACCAATAATGTTGTTAATGTAAAGAACTATAAAATAGACATTTAACTCTTACATCAATATATTCTAATTTTTTTGGAGATAATGGTATGCTATTGTTCAGATCTTGAGTTAACTCCAATTGATTTAAAATAAATGTATCATCACGGGGCTTTGTTCGGCGGCCATATTTTTTTTCCCCAAAAACATACTTTGGAGATATTTCTCTAACTATAATATCACAACAAAAACAAGACAAACCTATTTAAGAATTATATAATATCAAATATCAATGATTTAATAATCTATCTAAAGAGGTCCAACTATTTGATGTCAACACTTTAAACAATTAAAAAAAAAATTAATTAACCTTTCACTAGTATCATATTTTAAATGAAATTTATAATCAACGAGTGTTAATATTGATTTTTGTATTGTTTTTCATTAAATTATGATTCTTTAAACAGTAAAATATCAGAAAAACTATTATAAGACATTATCGATTAAATTTATCTGAATACCAAAACATTAAAGACTACTTTATATTAAGTACAAAGGATGGTTCAAAGAAATAAATTTATTTTAAACATTAAAAATATTGAATTCTAATTAATTACATACATTTCAAGCTATCACATTGTCAAAACTTTTGTCATAAAAATTTACATTTCACATTTTAAAATAATCAGTGTTATGTATTACATATGGAACATCGATTACTATTTTAATTGGATACAAATAGTCATTTGTACTTTATTAACACTTTATTTTATTTACTATTTAAATGTCCAAAAGTTATCCAAATATTAAGTATTTGTTATTAAAACATGTTTTCTTCTTTTTTCAATGTTATATAACTGATAATACTATGCTATACCAAAGTATTTAAAATAGTCATTAGTTAAACTATTCACTAGACAATACTATTGTAATGGAACTTTTAATTTTAATAATATGTTATAAATTATATTAACTGATACTTATTAATTTTCTATAAACTGAAATAAATATCAGTCAATTCAACTTTCTTACTGAGTTATTGATTTAATTATCATTGAATTTTTTAGAATCAAAATCTAATTTTAAAACTTATTTACATGAAAGTATTAACCTATATTGAAATGTTTAAAAAATGTAATAATAAATACCTTAATATGAACACTTCATTTATCACCATTAAACCCATATATAAAACTCGTAAATATAATAGAAAATAATTTATCATATTTGTAATCAGGTCTAATTATTTTAAAAATGTGCAATTTATATTTATCAATTTTATCAACTAAAAACATAATAAGTATGTTATATTATATAAAACTATGCATATATATATATATAAAAAAAATGGACAATCAGTCTTTATGCAATAATTATATATTTATACCTGCTTATTTAATTTAACTTTATTTGTTCTCAAATTACAAAATTTAAGAAAAATAATAATTATAATATATATTTACTAATATTAAGAAGAGGGATATTTAATTTTATTATGGTCTAAAATCATTAAGATGTGTAAAAGATTTATTTAATACAAATCAATATTTTTATGTAAATCATATTTCAAACACCTACATTAAATGAATTAACCTAACCAATTTTTTAGATGAACAATTTAAAATTTATTTTGTAGTTTAGAAACAAAAAAGAAATACCAGAAGTATAAACAAATACATTAAACATATAGTGAAACTTTTTAATTCAATTCAAAGTATCACCCAAATTTAGCAATAACAATAAAACCTAACTTTTTACATCCATATTTTAAGATCAAACGTGTAAATATACTTTTTCTTCTTCTTCCTTACCTTTTTTCCTAGCTATTTGGGGTCAGCCACCTTGGTGCTTAACCACCACTTGACCCGACCTTCCACATCATTCACACACACACCAGAAGTCCTCATATTACATTCAATCATGTTTAACCACTTCTTCTTTAGTCTTCCTCTTCCTCCTTCAACGCTCAATTACATAACCATTGTTATTATTTCCAAATCTTCTCTCCTAATAACATGACCAATTTATCTAAGTCTATTCTCCCTTATCTTATTCATAATCGATACTACTCTTATGCTTCCTCTTACACATTTATTTTTTATCTTATCTTCTATTTTTAAACGTTTACGTATACATAAATATAAATAAAATTAATGCAAGTTAACGAATTTAATTATGTAAAACGTATAATTACCTATAAAATTATGTAACTAATAAAGATATTCAACAACTATAAAAGAGGAATAAACATAATTAGTGTTATTATAAGATAGGTTTTCAAATAATAATTAAAATTCAAATTTAGTAAAATTGCAATAAAATTTTATATTAAATTTAAACATTAGGCCGATAAAAACATGAAATATATAGATATAAAAAACAATTGATTTACTTGAATGGGAATTTATGAAAATAAATAAATTCTAATAGATATTCATGTTCAAAATGTCGTGAGAAAAGAAAACAAATTATTTTCAAGTTTACTTTTTGCCAAATATGTTGTAATAAATTTAACTCGCTTATAATACCAAGTAATGTTGTCTACTATAATTTATATATAATGGACTATTTACTTCATATCATTAACACAATCAATAACAATGTACAATACAATAATAGGCTTATCTATTTATCTACATAGAATAGTATAGATAGGAAGGTGTGTGAAGTGAAAGGAATGTAGAAAACAAGGTCAGAGAACACTGAATACGAAAAATATTTGTCAGAAAGGCTTTAAAAAATGAGCCTCCCCGATATCAATTTATATAAATGTACGCCGTACCTAAAAAATTATGGCGAACACAATCAAGTTAAGAAAATTGTATAAAAAGATATTCTTACCAGGAGAGATGTCCCTAGTGTAGGTTTCATCTTTCAAACGATCATTTGCCAAGTAAATGAGAGCATTTCGAAATTGTTCAAAAGAAACGGTCGTATTGTGATCCAAAAACGACCACAATTGTTTACGTTGTCCATAATCCAATTGTAACGTTTCACAGAGAGCGTTCACGCTTTTGTGATCCAATTCATCGTTCTCATCGCTCTCAAAACTCTTGAACCTGTTGTACAACTCCGTCTCGTAGGGCTCCTCCATGATTGCAGGCGAAAACCATAACCCGCGTTACGACGACAAATAATAAGGCAATCGTTACGACAACGTCGGTAGGAATGCGAAAAAAACGACGGACCAGATTTTTTTTGTCCACGACCACAATGATAATTTCCAAGAGCGTAAAAACCCTGCCGAGATCGAAATTCGATTCTTTATCGTCGCGGAATTATCGGATCACGTATGGACACCGCGAACACGTTCATATCGCATAATTTTGTCACCGCAATATGTCCGTCGTTGATTTATGGTTAACACAAAGTCCGTCTCCCACTCACAGATATCAATGTAAAACGTCGCGGCGAAGTCACTAAACGAAATTGACGACGACTACTAAGAACTGCGAACGTGGACGGACAACGATTCCCGTTCCGGTATACGAAATCAACGCGAGTCGGAAAAAACATATACCACCGCCACAAATATTACGACACCACACCGTGTCGTAATTACAACGAAATCGCCGCCCGTCTTATCGGCCGCTCGGGAAAATATTTATCAATGTTGTCGGTTTCGCGCGATCATGGAGGTTATATGGCGGCTTACGCCTTCACGATCTCACCGACGTTCACGTGATGGCGTTTGAGGTTAAACTCTTAACACATATTCTGTCGTGTGATTGCGATACGAAAATAAACGGACAACGATTTTGGCAAAAACGTTCCGGCGTCAAATTTCGCCGTATTTTTAAAACGCCGCGCGCCCATCGACACCGGCAAATATCCGTTACTGACCCGTCTTCGTCAACGGTAAGTCGTCCCCAAATTAAATCGCGTTTTCCACTGGTTCGCTAGGCACCGCCGCTGATCTGTGTTTCGAAGCCAATATTTGATAACAGCCTTGCTGCTTATTTTACGGATTTTACAAATTACGTTTGATGTAATGTCGCTGCTTTAATCGTCTACACAATTTGAATCTATAACGAACAACGTTCGTAGTTTGTGCTTACGTCGAATTCAAAACATTTCTAAAAAAAGATTGGAACGACAACGGATTTTATGTTTATTGAATATAAACTTACCGATTCAAACTTTATTGTATTTGTATATTTAGGAGTATTTCTTTTTTTATATAATTATTTGAGGAGTGTTATTTTTTATAATAATTGTATTTATATATATATATGTGTGTATGTGTATACAATTTTATACAAATATTTTGTTTTGTTTTCAGCTAAAATAAATCATGCCACAAAACGAGTATATGGAACGGCACCGTAAATTATACGGTCGCCGATTAGATTATGAACAACGTATGCGTAAGAAGGAAGCTCGTGAGCCTCATTTACGTTCTGACAAGGCGAAACGTCTTCGTGGTCTAAAGGCCAAACTCTATAATAAGGAGCGTCGTAATGAAAAGATTCAAATGAAAAAGAAGATCAAGGAACACGAAGAAAAATTACAAAAGAAAAAAGAAGAGATACCCAAAGAAGGAGCATTGCCTGTATATTTGCTCGACAGAGACGTCCAGTCAAATGCCAAAGTATTATCCAATATGATCAAACAGAAACGTAAGGAAAAGGCTGGCAAATGGGATGTACCTATACCCAAGGTACGTGCTCAAGCGGATGCCGAGGTGTTTAAGGTGATGAGAACGGGCAAGTCTAAAAGAAAAGCGTGGAAAAGGATGGTCACCAAAGTGTGTTATGTTGGAGAAGGATTCACGCGAAAACCACCAAAGTTTGAAAGGTTTATTAGACCAATGGCTTTGCGTTTTAATAAGGCCCACGTGACTCATCCAGAACTGAAGGCAACATTCTATTTACCAATTATTGGTGTTAAAAAGAATCCTAATTCGCCTATGTATACAAATTTAGGTGTCATAACAAAAGGTACCGTAATAGAAGTAAATATTAGCGAATTGGGTTTGGTCACACAGACTGGTAAAGTAGTGTGGGGTAAATATGCACAAGTTACTAATAATCCGGAAAATGATGGTTGTATTAACGCTGTACTTTTGGTTTAAGTTGATAAATTTGTTGATTTTTTTTTAAATCTATTAATAAAATTAATTTTTTATTATTTTTGTTGGGTTTTTCAAATTGTTTAAATCAAAATATTCGTGTTTTATAGTTATAATCGTGTGTATATATATATATATATATATATATTTATTTAGCGTTTGGAGAATGAGCAAAATGTTTTTTACGCCGCACGTATTGCGTTGGATACAGTGTGACGAAATGTTTAAAAGTGCACTGAGATTATTTTTGTTTTTCCGGAGGGAGTATTATGTACGTTTTTTTTTCGGAAAGCCTTAAATACGCGCCTAATAATTTGCCGTGAATGAAGAAAGTCGACAGTGGCAAAACAAATGAAGCGTAATAGAAGGTATGTTACGTAATTCGTTTTTGACTTCTTCTCGTTGTTATACGTTCCAAATTTTTTCATTCTATTGTGTTGATATATATACGTATATAATTACGAAACGAATGATCAGTTTAAACGACGACGAATCGATTAATTGACGAATTAGGGCGATAAATATAAAGCATAACGTACGCGTCAAAACGAAACTATATTTTCATAATATGTTCGCGGTCGTACATACGTCTGTACGTATTAAATATTACGCAACGAACAAATGAGACTATGCGCATGTTTGTCCGAAATCCAAGTACCGTTGTGCACGGCACGAATTCCGACCAGTTTTCGCTCGTTAATTTTTGGACAAGCGTTACCGGTACACGCGCCGCTTTCACTACTAATTGGCCTTCGTGTCGTGTCCAGTGAGCGGACGCGTCGGCCGGCAACCATTGGGCGGCCGCTGTTCACGAACCGCCGATTGCGTTTGTAAACGAGAAAGGCTCGACGTTTATTTCGACCGACGCGTACACGAAATTGTATCGAAAGTCGTGGACGGCGTTAACGGATACGAAGTGTCCCGAAAACGACGCTGCCATTTACCGGCCCTGGCCGTTCGGGGTGTCGAAAAGGCGAACGTCTACGTAGCGACGACACGGTAAAATATTACCGGCAAATATCGAATATAAAATTTCAAACCGACTAAAGCAACAGTCCGTGTTAAGTAGCGTGTTCCGATTTACCATAAACGTGTATTAGTTTAAGTTGGAGCGTGTTTTATTTGACGACGCGACCTTTACGTATCTATAAATAATGGTCGTTTTAATTTTTTGTAAAAACAAACACGTCGTTCGGGAAAAAAGTTCGAGTCCGAACGTTTAGCAGCCGTGTATGACGGCCATTGGTCAGAGCTCTGGTCGGAGGCAATTTGGTGACCGTTTCGCAGTGTTCATCAATCGCGGCACAGATATAATTAACCGTCTTAAAACGCCATAGGATATTTTTAGGAAACCGCGGCGAGACTCTGAAAGCTATCGTTACGATTGTCAGCCATCTAACTCCGCCCGTCATCGAGCGGCAGTGAAATAACGTTGGCGCGTGCACGGGTTTCGTGATAATTCCTTAATTAACTATCGAGCTTACAACGAGAATAGAACAACGCGAAAAGACATTTAAACGCGCCTCTTTTTACTATTATTGCGTCCATTACGCGTGGTTACGACGAAAAGATATGCGAACGAAAACGATCCGAATACGCCGCGCGCTCGTCTTAATCGGACGAAAAGTACGATATTACGTACAATAGCGCGCGCGCGCGAAACCTTTGACGCCGAACGCGCGCGCACTCTCCTCGACCGATCGTTTTTCGACCGTTGTCTCGACCGTCGTCATATTTCGTAACGTTCCCACCGCGTATGTTTGCGTATGTGTGTGTGTGTATACACGTAGTAGAAAATTGTTCAAACCCGACCATCTGTATTGTGCGCGGGTTCAATTTATTAGTCCGACGTGTTATTATCGCGCGTGCCCGGGCCCGTGAAACGAATTTCGGTCGTCACGTGAACGTCGAACGGACAAAGCCCGCGCCGTGACGGTTCGGATTGTTTCCATCGGACGTTTCGCGCGATATTTTCCGCACGGCCGAAGAAGTTTCGCTTTTCGCGCCCGTCCTTCCCGGCAGCGTACGGAATTCGCGGGAATAAACCCGACGAAAACGGTAAGTCTTACGCCGACGTTGGCTCGTACTTTCGTCGCTGTCCCGATAAAATCACGGGGCCCAAACCCACGTCCGCCGTTTCGTTTTTGTCGATTGTTCCGTCGTATATTGCCGACGATTCGATAGATCATCCCGCGCGCGTTATTATTATATCGTACGATACGCCCGTCCGTCGTTGTACGACCTTTGACCGCGGTACGAATTACGACGGCAACTTATCGATATATCGAACGTTTCGTTTTCCGTACGCGTCCTATTTCGTTCCACCCGACCGCGATGTTCGTACTGTAAACTACCGTAATTCGTATTACGTACGCCGAATTGTCTGTGTCGCGTAAGCTCGTAACAACGTTATTCGTCTCGGCAAGGGGTATTTATAAAAAAATTAGAAAACCCCCCCTGTCAACAGCTTATTTCGCCACGGCCGTTGTAGACTTTGGGTCGCTATGCCGCCGGTCCTCGTATTTTTTCTTCATATTTAAATCCGCAAAGACCGATTCGACGGCGGGACCTTTCCCCGGCGTCTCCAAGTAAACCACGGGCGTATATATATATATGTATATACACGCGTCGCTTTTATTGAATTAAATTGTCGGCCAATTAAATTTTGTACGTCCATCGTCGTCGGGCGTACGTAACGATAATGTGAATAACGTACGCGCCCGGCAGCCGGCAAAATGTTTGTCTTCTACACGTAGCGTAGTATATCGTATACACGCTTATAACGTATACAGTTATAACATTATAACGTATAACGTTACAGTTCGTTAAAAACATTTTGGAAATATTATCAAAACAATATCACGCGATTTCGACGCGCTGTCTTTTCGTTGTTTTCGATAACGTTCGTTCGTCGTTTTTAAATATATATATATATATATATATATATATATATATATATACAGTATAAATGTTCTAATCAATAGACAATGTTGGTAACGTGTCAATAATATTTTGCTCTCCGGTTTTGTCATATTTGAGGAAAAATACATTTAGAAAGTGAACACGCGTACCTATTATTTTTGTTATCTAAAACCGTTTTTTTACGTTCTCGTATCCGCTTTTTTTGCAGCGTTCGATTTTCCCGCAAAATGGAGTATTTGCTACCGAACCGGTGTATGTCCAAAGCGCGCCTCGACGGAAAAACGGTCATAGTGACCGGATGCAACACGGGAATCGGGAAAGAAACGGCTACGGACTTTTACAGGCGAGGTACACATACACGCGTCGGATCGTCGCGTATTGTATATTTTTCGATTCGACATTTTTGGACACGCGCTTTCTTAAATGAATTGGTAGGTGTCGTCGCCCACTAACACGGTAGTATTGAAGTTCTAGTGAAATTTTTTTAATCCGCGTAAACTTGCGTCGGAACGGAGTTTGTATTTATCGTACGTATTATGTTCGTAATACACGTTTTTGATTTTTCTCTATTCTAACGACCCTCCCAATAATACAAACAGGCGCTAATATTATGTACTTATATAATTACTCAAAAAAGTATACGTTGGCGATCGATCGCGTGCTAGATAAAAATCAAATTCGTCTAATAATAATTCCGACTTCTGTTTGAAAGTATTTCGAATATAGCCGAAAGTTATTTTTTATTTATTCACGACGCCGACGGGCCAAACACGAAACGTTATTACGATTAATTGTTTCGTCGTTTTTCATCGAACATTATGGCGACTCGAACCGCAACAGGTGCTCGAGTAATAATGGCGTGCAGGAGTGCGTCCAGGACCCAGGAGGCCATGGACAGTATCAAGCAGAAGACTGATGGGGAGAATAACGTTGGGCAGTTGGTGTTTAGACATCTAGAATTGTCGTATTGGGCGTCCGTTAGGAAATGCGCCAAAGAGATATTGAGCGCCGAGAAGAGCATCGACATTTTGGTGAACAATGCGGGTGAGTGAAACGGGACGGGACGATTTTTGTGATCGTCGGTTACCCAGGTCCAATGATAATGAAATAATAGGAGGAATACGTACGCGATATAGTTTCGGTTTTCCGATACATTTTCGACTAGATTCTGACCTAAAAAACAATTGACGATATTTCTGCTCGCAGGTATAATGATGTGTCCGAAAACGTTGTCCGAGAACGGGATCGAGCTCCATCTGGCGACCAATCATCTGGGTCATTTTTTATTCACGTTACTGTTACTGCCCACAATACTGAAGTCCGCGCCGGCAAGGATCGTCAACGTAACTTCGTTGGCTCACAAATGTACGTGCACCTATTTCGTCACCATATTTATAATACTGTTATTATGGACGTTGTTCATCGTCGTCGAATCGATAGCCAATACGACCGATTGAGTTGTAGTGATTATTAAAGATTAAGGAGATATAAATACACGCGGTATTGTTATTGGTAACGCCTACGGTAATTTGCTAAGTTGAAACGATCGCCATGTGTATGCTTGGTGAACACGTTCTTTTTGTCAAACGGTTATCGAAATTCGTCGTCGTGTTCGATCAGCGCACTTAAAAGAACGTATAACGTATTATACGATTGTTATTCGTATTCGTTAAATATTATCACCGTCGAAAATGATCAGGAATATTGACGCGTAAACAAATTACATTAGATTCGTAAAATAATATACCTTTTTTGACGAGATATTTTTTAAAAAAGCTGTATGGGACAACGACCGTAATGTTTCTTTTAAAACAAGCGCGTAATTCGGACTGATATTTAATTAGGTTCGAATAAGCGTTTTTTAACTTACACACACGTGCGCGGGCATATAAATAAGTATAGGTACTTACGTGTTCGATTTAACGATGATAGTTTCATTGATAATTCAATCGATATTTTTAGTATATTGGAGTAGGTATTTACACGTATGGCTAGTTCAATAGCATAATAATTATTTCTTTTTCCTAAGATTTATTTCTTTCATTGAAATTTCGCATATTTCGTCAGTATCAGCAGCAAATTGGCAACATGTACGTTTCACTGTCCTAAATAAATACGTCAATTTTCGTAGTTTACGTATACATATTCAAATTAGTCGTCAACGTTTACGAAAATTCGAATATAACAATTTTAACGACCGTTTAATGAGATTTCGTTGCTTTTCACGAAGAGAACGATTTTACTAGGTGGCACGCCCTATATATACGTATAAAACGTACACATGATTCAATTTGAATTTTTCGTCGAATCGAATATGTTTAATTTTGTCATAACGAAAAAATGCGTCGCGTTCGTATGCACGACAGATAACGGAGACCATTCGTTTCACATAATATTACCGCGAGAGTAACGAATCCACGTCGGATCCACCCAAAATTGCGTTCCGATAAATCGATATAATACGATATAATCGTTAATTGTTCGTGCGTGCGACCGTTTTGTGGATAATATTTTTGAAATCCGCGTGCGCGTACGTTGTACCGTCCTGAACGCAATTTTGTTGTGAATTCGTGCCCATGAAACGCTAACGAAACATTTTGACGCGTGTGTCATACCCGCCCACAGGGGGCGATCGAAAGATGCACTTCGACGACATAAATCTGGACAAAAACTACACGCCTAGAGGGGCGTACGGACGCTCGAAGTTGGCCAACATTCTGTTCACCGTGGAACTGGCCAAACGTTTAAAAGGTAAGTCGGTAGCACGTCGTAGGTGACAATCAATTTAAGTTACCGCTTAATTATGGCGAAACTGTCCGAACGTTTGGGCGATAAACAATACCGCGTTTTTTTGGGAGATTTTCGGACGTTCGACGCACGACCGTTTGCTCGAACGTAACGTCGCTTCGCTAAAAGTCCACTCACGTTAAATACTTTAACGTGTACGTGTATATTTTCCAAAAATCGAGTTTGTCGTACGTATATACATATATAGTACGTGGACCAGATGGGAGCGAACCGAGAATTAGGGCGCGTTAGTGGAAATTATCGACTAAAACGAATTTTCAGGGACCGGTGTGACGGTGTACGCGGTCAACCCCGGCGTCGTTCACACCGAAATTAGCCGATTCGTCGACTTGACCGTGTTCCCGGGCGCCTCGTGGCTGTACAACAGTTTCACCAAAATCGCCGTCAAAACGCCCGTGCAAGGCGCTCAGACCACGTTGCATTGTGCCTTGGACGACGTATGCGCCGGCGAAAGCGGTTTGTATTACAGGTGAGCGGGCCCGGTCAATCCCGGACACGCGCGTCCAACACGAGAATTGCGTTGACAAATGTGTGTGTGTGTGTGTGTGTATGGTGTGAAGGGGAAGAGCAACAAGCGACGGTTGAACTGTTTTATGTTATGTTGCAGCGATTGCCGAGTAACGGAACCGGAACCGGAGGCCAAAGACGAACAGGTCAGCGGCGAACTGTGGGACGTTAGCTGCGCCGTTGTCAATTTAGATCCTCGGTATGACCCTTTCGTGACCGCGGCGGACGTTTGAAAACTGCGCGCGTTACTTCTCTGGTGGCGATCTGTGTGGTACCCTCCACGACGGTTTCGTATAAAACCGGTAATTTTGTGATACGTTTCGTATTCGTACGTTGTCACAATCCGAATATAATTGCTCGACGAATACTACGTTGTACCGTACGTGTAAACGGAACACGGTATTTCAATAATAAATTAAGTTACGCGTATTTACGCACTTGGTTGATTATATTTCGAGCGAAATGACACGGGCGCTTCAGCGCGAATTTAACGTACGCTACGAATAAATATCGCCGAACGATTACACACACACGCGCGCGCAAGTGTTTACGTGAACGCCGACGTCACGATCACGACGGTGATCGCGAAGTACGTAACGAACGCGATCCGTTCGAAAGCCACGACGACCACGTCCCACAGAGTGGTCGCCTGCGGCTGGCCTTCTTCCCCTTCGGCCTGGCTCTCGTCCATCGTCTGCCGGCCACGATCGACGGTGCAGTGTTCTAATTTCGGCAATGCCAGAAGTTTCGTCACGGCGGGCGTGGTCAACAGTCTGGTCAGCGCGAACGGTGGATGATGGCCGGTCGTCTTGTTACGGCTACGAATGGTTATGAGAATCGACGAGACGAACGCGTCCGTGGACATCAGAAACATCAGCTTCAAGTATCCGAGCACTGGACAAAAAGGGAAGACATTCATGTTTCGAACAAATCCCGGCGGATTTCTGGTGTTCAAACTTGTTTCATTCGTGCCCCCCTTCCCCCTCCACCGCTTCGAAAATATTAAGACCGTGATGGTACGCATTTCCTATATACATGCCGTAGTCGAATTTCGTGCATTTCCGGAACGCGTCGCGTCTTTTTTCTCGTAAACAAATGTTTTCGAGTGTATAATAGAAATATTATTAATATTATAACCGTAATGTCTCGAAAATTGAACTTAAATTTTAACTTGAAGCCAAAAAACCACGGTATTTTTGGTAAAGGCTTGTAAAACTATCGCTAAAAATATAAAATACGTTTTGATCGTCAATGGGATATACACGTGATTCAAAATAATAAAACTATTATCCCGTATTATTATTTCGCAAAAACGACGTGCACAAATTGTGCGCGCGAAATTTCTTACAAATCTTATACTCACTCAAATTCGGCGGGCTTTCGGTAAAAACTGGCACGTACTTCGTCATGTAAACCGTCATCAAAGTTGAGAGAATTATCGATACGCAAATCGTGGTGATTTTCGACGTGGAATTCGACATCATAAAAAACGAAGAAAGCCAAAGACAACTGATCACTAGCGAAAACGATAAATTATTAATATACGGAGGGGGGGGGGTGAATAACGATAATTCCGTTTTAGGCCTCCCGAAAACCATCGACGAAGATCAATAATGTTGTTTTATTCTTCGTTGTGTTCGTAAAATATATTCCTCTACGATCGTTACTGTAGCGCGGAACGAGCCGCGTTAAAAAAAACTAGGTCTAATTTTCGAACGTTTGCGTGTAGTTTTCACTTGTAATACTCGCGATAATGAAAGAACGTACGTATTAACGGGGAGTAAAACAACGTTTCGAACATTTTCGTGTTTCTTGATATTTCCATCACGAGTTGTAGGGAAACTTGTTTAGGAGGTCTGCGTTTGGCGTTGTTACCGCCTTCATTGACCAGGGAGGCCGCGATATCGTCCCATGGCGTGTTGTCTTCTACGTAAGTGCTCGCCATGCCGTCCAGTTTCCAGTCCGAATGAGCTGTTTGAAAACATTCCTGAAACGTCGACCGGTGAAACGCGTGTGTTGACGGCGACGTGACGCTTACCGGCTGATTGTCCCCTTTGATTTCATAAAACACGTTGGACAACGTGTGCGACCACGTGCTCAGCGTCACGGTGCATTTGTGCCGGTCCCACGGCCACGACGTCAAGTCGACGTCGCAGTTGGTGTTCGCGTCGAACTTGGGCCGCCACGTCACTTTGCCGCCGTTGTCGACGGAAATCTTCGCTTCGGAAAACATACCGATGGCCGGATTCAACGCGCTGCGTAAAACGAAAAGACGTCGACGCGCGTGAAATGGCCGCGGAACAAACGGTGGTACACTCGCGGGGTTAATTACTTGTGCAGGACGAGCTCGGGCCGCCAAAGTTCGTAGTTCGATAGGTGCAATTTGGATATGTTTTTGTATTGGCCGGGATTCCAACCTATATTGTTGTCCGTCCATTCCTTTGTGGGCGGCAACGTTTCGAGTATTTATTTTTCGTCGTAATCGAACGTATAATTTACGCGGACAACCGTTTATTTTAGGAACACATCAAGTCCCGGGGGGACGTAAAAACCTCGATAACGAATTGTCCGCGCGCGCGTGTACGTAACTACCCTAAGTGCGCACGGAGCCTCCTAAAGGGATATTCCCGAAAGAGTCTTCATATTTTGGCCACCTGTTTGTATTGCTTATCGCGATTCAATAAAACATGTTTCCAGTCGGGGATACTTTCGAAAAACTTCACGATAACTTTTTGGTGGCTGTTTGAGATTTCAAATATAGGGATAATAATGGTGTTCGGTACGAATGGATTTAACGATATCGTTACGAACGCATTAAGATTGAATCGAAAGCTTCCCCGGATACATTTTAACGACTACTGTTTGAAGACCTTACAATGGAACGCTTCCCGAGGACTTGTTTGTTCTTGTATGCATTTATAAGGGTATTATACTCACAAAAGTAGAGACTCCTCGGAACGTCAGCGTCGAAGTCATGACGTCCTTAAAACCAAAATACGAACTCATTTCGTAAAACGATTTCATCTCGAAACGCGTGATTGTGCGCCGAGCACTTACCAAATGTATGAACTTGAAGTTATTGGTAACGACCACATTCAGTAACCGTTGCACATTCATCGTATCGGTATCGCGTTTTTTCTGTAATACGTCTCTCCTGAGTCGTTCCATGGACGTTAAGAATTTCTCGCTGTTGTCTGAAATTAAACAGCCGCACTTGTTACACGTGTAAGCGATTTCCGCCAAGACGATTTAATATTGCGCTCGCGATAAATATTACTAAGATAAAAAAACTATATTATCGTAACGACCTGTCTGGGCATAGGGGTGACATTTGAACAGCCATTTGGAGACCACTCCGTCCCACGAACTGAAGCTGTAATATTTGATCGGTATCGGTTCCGAGTCCGTCCAAAACATGAACGGCAAGTCTTTGCCCAGCATGCCCACCTCGACCAGTCCGAACTGTTGGGACACGCGTATCCAAAAACCGACGAGGGTGGTTACGTCGAGAACGTTGATCCCGGTTACGGTAACCATGGACTTGAGTCTGCAAAAACACGCGTTCGTTTAGAGTTCTGAGCGCGCGGGACGTACCCGATTGGTATTTCAAAATTACGTCTCGCCATTCACGTCAAATGGGATCGCGTACAAATCGTATTTGTTGTTCGTAGCGATCGGGGCATTCCGTGTCGGTCGTAGGATCGTTTTAAAAAAAGAATAACTCGCCGAGTTGATATTTCCAAAATAATCGCGTTTCGGATAAAATAAAAAAACGCGCCAACAATTTGACGCGAAACGTAAAAGAGGTTCGATTTCGTATCGAATATGTATTTGCTGCCCGACTAATAGACGTTTGAAAACCATTTTCCACAAGTTCACATTGACTCGGGGCGGCGGATATATATTTAGGGGAAACGATCAACTCTCGTTACCGTCTTTTTATATTGTAATTCGTACCGGTTCGTTTTCCGAGTTAATTTTTATCGGTTCGGTCCAGTGCGTGTGTGTACGATGGAAGGAGCGGACGGAGCTCGAAGGTACGGAGCGCGGCTTACCTGTTGTGTTTGCGTAGGTCGCAAAACGTGTTCGATCCGCCCCCAAGAACGACTTCGTACCCGAACGACAACGGGTTCGCGGTCAACATGATGTGCGCGTTGCTCGACCCTCGCACGTAAAACTTCAACAGTACGGTGTCGTTGCCGACGGTGGCCACGCGGTCCGGTTCGTCCACCGGTGTCACGTTGTACCAGTTGGAATATTTGTAGCCGAACGTGTACAGGACCGAGCATTTTTCGCCTGGAAAAAACGCGGCGACGTATTCCGTGTAAACACGACCGTGGTTGTATCGGCGGGACCATTGTGTTAACAAAGACGGTTCGTCGGCGCGTTACCGCATACCGTTGAAATTGTCGAACATCTCGCGGCAGTCCGACGTCCACAGGGCGAACGGCAAAAGCGCCAAGATTCGAAACATGGCCGCCACAACGGTGTGTGTGTGTGTGTGTGTGTGTGTGTGTGTGTGTGTGTGGGGGCGGTGAACGGACGTCGGCCGAGAACAGCGAAACCGTCCGCGTATTAAAACGCACACGGTCCGTAATATAATATTCGTGTTTTACGCGCGCGACAGTGTACGTCGGATATCGTTTGGTTGGTGTGTGTAGTTCGTGCGTGCGCGTGTGTACGTGTAGATAGTTCGCGATTATCGGAATACGCGACGTCCGGCCAATTTGAATAAACGACGATAACCGCGTTACGATATTTCCTGACAAATGCCGATAATAAACGGACTTTTTTTTTCTAACGAAACATTACGCGCCGGAGCGCGATAAAAGTACATCAATTCGTGCCGCCGATTCGCCTGCGTACATTGTCGGAAACGAATCGAGAGTGGCTACGAACGGGAAACAATACTACGGACGACGAACCGTACGGATTACGATGGAATGGTGTAGGGGTTAGGTTTTCGATGTCCGTTCCCAGGTAACGGTCGAAGCACCGTCGTTTGTTGAATACCGTCCGTTGTTTCGCTCTAGTTCGCGACAGGCACGTAATTATGTCCGTCCGCGCGCTGTACGTCACGTCGATATTTTTCACGCTACACGACGCGTCCATCGGTAAGTCTCCCCCTCCCCGGCATGTCGCGACGATCGCTTTTCACGAATATTGAAAATGAGAAAACACCGCCGGGGTGAACTTATGTTAACGTTCGCCGCTGTGTAATAATAATAATATCACGACCGACTGCCGGGTTGGTTTTGATGTGCACGTTGTTTTAAATGTTTTACAAGCGAGTCCTGCGGCGCCGCCGTCCGACGAAAATTTAACGAAACTATTCTTCGACGTTTTAAGCGATAAGCTCGCGTCCGCCGAGAACGACCGGCCCACGACCGGTACAGAATCGCGGACCAACTTGACGGAGACCGAGCGCGGCGCGCTGCACGTCCTGATGGACGGGTTTCGGCGGAGGGTTTTAGGGCGCGACCGTCTGGACGGGACGACGATCGGCTGGACGAGGGACGACGACCGGCCTGGGAACCCTCCGACCGACCGGCCCAAGTCGTCGGTCGATCCACCCGTGTCGCGGTTCCGGCGGATCATCGATTTGCTGAACCGGCCGGACGGCGGCGGCGTGGACGAAGCTATCGGGACGATGTTGAACGTCCGGGGCGCCGACAACGGGTCGATCGCGCTCGGCATACAATGTCCGCTCGACAGGGTGGTCGACGACGACGCGTTGATGGCGTCCGTTTCCAATAGGCTTAAGCGTTTGCACACGGTAGAAAATTGACGTTTTCGGGTTTCACGTATCGGTGAAACGTACGTACGAGAAACCGATCGAATACTCGCCGCATTCATAAGTGTCGCGTCCGGCGCGTTTATAATTATCGAATATTCGCGTCGCGTTTCGATAATAAATCGGGCCGACGTTCGAACGATAATGTTCTCTATAGTTATTGTCCATTACCAGTCACCCCGGCGTGTCGTAAAATATCGCAACAAGTTTGCGCTGAAACGTTACGGTACGTTTCGGTTAGTCTTGACAGCGGGGGTGCTATTTAATAGTATCGAAATTACAAACGTCGTAATTAACACGTATTCCTTTCGTCCAATTAAGTACGAATCACTCGACGGGGAAACGCGTTCCGGTCAGAATTGCGTACCTACTCTGGAACGTTCGTCGAATACGCTTTGCCAATGGTAACGTACGACTGCCGTACCGAGGAGCATTAATAATCGAATACGAATCGCCACGAAAACTACGCGCGGGCGAATGACGACGAAAATGTGTGTCGTCCAACGACATATTTATTTACGAAACGTCGTCTAGTTTTCGATTTCCTGTATATAATAAATATCATCGACACGATAGCGTTATCGGTTAAAAACGATAAATAGCGGCGTGTAATTCGTAATAATCGAACGTACAAATATCGCGTTTGGAAAGACGTTATCGAACGTTGTTTTTATACGCGATCGGAATTGTCGTATCGCGCTCGTCCCGTTATATTTGTTAAATAAAAAACGTTCGGTTACGCTCGCTTCCGGCGTATTCATTCGTCTACGATTTGAGAATGTACATAAATCCGTACATAAGAAACGTTTTTCTTTCAACGAATACGCTCGGACGACATATTATCGCCCGTAACGAAGTAAGGTACACGGTGTGCCGACGGGGCACAACGATCGTTGTCGGGGCTTTCGTTCGACTCGGTGCGGCGGTCAAGACGAAAAATACAAACACCCCCTCCCCCATCGCGCACACTCATCGCCGTCGAAACGGTTCACGGGCTCGGCGGTTCGTTGAATAATAAACGACCCGGCGTAACAATAACGACTTACACGGTGGCGGGAAAAACGTCGTGTTTCGCCGATAAACACGCGCGCGCGTGGTGGGTCGCGGACCACTCCAATTTCGTTCTTATTCGGCCCGACTTGCAAACATATACGCGTATGTACGTCCGCGTATAAAAGTCCCGCCGCGACGGACGTAATTATTATATCGGCCGGCGGGAAAGTCGACGACCGACGGTTATTTATTGGTCCCTGGTGACGACGACGACGACGACGACCACGGCGGAATACCGGACGCGAAATTTTAACGACGTCCTCGCGCCTCCGACCGACCAACCGACCGACCGGCTCTCGGGTTTAATTATTCAGAATCGGCACGTTGACCGCCCTCACGTGTACATAAACGCACACGTGTATATATTATTATATATATGCGCGAAGAAGTCGTATTATTTGTGATATCGCGGGCGAGTCGTAAATCACCGGCCGAGCGAGTCTCTCGCGGGGCCGCGTTAATCAACTGCGTACGCGCCCCGTTTCCGGTGTTATGCGGTCGACCTTGTCGAGCTCCACCGCCACCGTCGCCACAGGTGAACTTTCAACGCGCGGTTAGTTGGCCGACACGACACACTTCGTACAAGTAAGACCCGGTTGCGAACGCGTCGTCGAAACATTGTACAGGGTGTGCGTGCCATCAACGAAATAACTCCCCCGGGGGTCGTCCGGGTTTGGTCCGGCTAGGTTTTTTACGCGTTTTTTTTATACATTCCCAGATGCTGGGGTGGTGATCGAAACGATAACGGCGTCGGCTTCGTGACGGTTTTATGCGACGATTTTCGTTCTGGGAAACGTTTACTCCCCGTCTGAAAACGAAAAAAGTCTTATCGTCCTCCAATAATCCGGCCCGACACCGCCGTACGCGAGTTGACAACCGTTTCGTTGTCCGGCGCTAACACGAAACCAATTTCTGTGAGCCGTAACGTTCGTCGCGACTTTTGTTGTGCCGTCGCCAACGCGCAACGCAGTCAATCTTCGGAGAAATACATTTGAAACGTGAATATATAACTCGACGAGCTACCGACTTCGAAGTAATTCACTAACCTCGGCCACCGCCCGTCCTTCATTACAACCCTCATACCGAACTATTTTGTAGACATCCTGTATCGTACGTTCCGTATCATACGCGGGGTCGAGGGACGTTTTTAATTAACATATAACGGGGACGGGAAAAGCCGAGCGACTACGGGGCTATGATTTAGGACTTTAAACCCTCGCGGGCTTTATCCGACGTTGGATCATGTGCGACGTTACTCGGAAAATGCTTTGTTCCGGCGAACAAACGTTTCACCGATTTAACGTGAGAATTGAGGACGCCGATTCCACCAAAATCCACTTGTGGGAAGATAAAACGTGGAGTGAGTGACTCGTCGGTGAAAACGATTTGTTTCTTTGGATTTGTTACACTTTCGTGTCGGAAAACACGAAATGTCGTGTGGGCCGACGCGAACATGGATTTCCATCATCGCGATATCTCTTAAACGTTTTCCGGGATAATTTTTCATTTTCGACGTTTCTAAAATGAACAAAGATATCGATTCGACGGTATCTATCTACATATATATATATATACTTGATGGTTTACTTCCGTTTTGTTTTCAAAGTCGGCGAACAATGTGTTCAGCGGTGAACGTTTTTCTCCGTGTCCGGCAAACGGCTTTTTCCTTTTTCCACTTTCGGTTTAAGTTCAAAACTATACGCCACCGTTTGAAACTCGACCGAAATCCGTGGATCATTAACGTTATCCGGTCCGTTGATGTTACGTCCCGGTATATCCGGAAACGTTTCGGCGCTCTCAGTTTCGAAAATGGAACATCGATTCGGCTGTCACTGTTCGGTACGTCGAAAGTTAGACAATGTTTAAACTTGTCGCGCGACGATATCGACCGAAATTCGTATAACGCGTCGAGGAGGCTCTCCACCCTTCGGCGTACTCTATCCCGCCGGGCGCGAGCGCGTAAAAAAAACACTTTCGGCCACCACGACCCCGGCGCTTGAATAACGGTTACGGAGTACAATAGGCGCGTTAGAATCGCTAATGTTGTCCGGCGGACTGTGCAACTCTTAGCCGGCCGTCGTCGTCTCCGTGAAAAAGGGTTGCGCGCCTATATCACGCGGGCGAACGGTGGTGGTGGCGGCAATGAATCACGTACAACGGTCCGATCGTGGGTCCGTCGTTTTAGCGCTCGCCTCAGGGTTTCCAAAATTTTTTTCCCTCCCCCCGCGAAAATATATTCCGCGTTCACTACGCGCCGCATCCATTACCGGAATTAGTAACGGTCCGCGTTAAAATATCGCGATGAATTATTAACCAACGGCGGTTTTCGGCGTCGCGTATTATATTCGCGTTTCGTCCGTCGTGTCCGGCTCGTGTTTTTTCGCCGCCTCGAAGTATACCGCATCTGCCTCGGGTTTTTGTTGCCCGTCTGTCTGCGCGTATAAAAGTCGTATTATATTAATCCGTATCGGTACGACTATCGTCCAAGGATATCTCGGATACGATTAGACGCGTAATTTGATTACGAAACCGCCGTAGTCGCCCATAAATCGCGGTTCCGGGTCGTAAATTCTCCTCCGCGTCCCTTTCACACGAGTTACGCTGCAACAATGGCCGATCGGACTATTATAAATATCGGCAATCGATCATCTCGCCGGTTCATCCGACGGAATATTATTGTTTGTCTGTATATGTAAATATACAAATGTGCGTATACATAAATATAGACAATATAATATAAACAAATATATAAAAACGGAGAGAAGCGTCTTGTACGATAAGAGAACGTCAATGAGACTGAAAGGTAAGTTCTATTAGAATGTAGTGAGACCAGTTATGCTGTGTAGTTCAAAGTGCAGGGGCGGTGAACAAGAAAATGGAGCAGAGAATGAGCGTAGCCGAGATGAGAATGCTTAGATGGATGAATGGGGGTTACAAGAGAAGATAGGATAAGAAAAGAATATATAAGAGGAAGCGTAGGAGTAGCGTGGACTATGGATAAAATGAGGGAGAATAGACTTAGATGGTTTGGTCATGTTATGAGGAGAGAAGAATCGGAAGTAGTGAGAACAGTTATGGAATTGAGCGTGAAAGGGTAGTACCAAAGAAGAAGTGGTTAAACGGGATTGAGTTTGATATGAGGACTGTGGGTGTGTACGTGAATGATGTGAGAGATCAAATCAAGTGGAAGTAGAGGACCAAGGTGGCCGACCCCAAATAGCTGGAAGAATAAGGCGAGGAAGAAGAAAAAGTATGTGTATATTAATAAACAATATTGACCGGGACTCAATAATTTCGTCGTCGAATCGTTAAGAGATTGGAACGTTTAATTAGTTTCAACTGTCGACTGTGCACGACGTTCGTAATTGAACGCCAGCGTGCCAGTAAAATAGCGACACGTCAAACGACCGACGCGGAATAGCGGCGGAACGTTTCCTAGGACTTAAAAAGAACGTTTCCCGTCCTAAAACGGTACGGATGCGTGTACGGAAACGACGAGCGAAAAAAACAGCAATATACGCGCGCGCCCGCCGACGTTACGTAATCATAACGACGTGGACTTTTCCGAATTATTTGAGAAAAGCGGTTAAAAGAGATGGCGAATAGATTCGATGGACGAATTTTACGCTTTTTTGGTTTTTCGACAAAGAAAGAGAGAGCAAATTCACAGTTTACCGAACCGGACGCTTAAAAGCTTTACGAGTGCACACAAATATATATAGTTGATCAGTTTAGTTATATATTGGCTGACGACGCGGTGGACTCGACCGGGAAAAAAACTCGGATCACGTGCTCACGTCGCGTAATTTTCGTTTCGCGAATTAAAAAGAATATATATATATATATGTATTTGGTTGGGTTCACGGTCGACCGGTAGGGGACAAAAGCGGCTTAAGTACTCTACGTATACACACGACGGTATCGGTGGCTGTACACTTACGAAAGTTTATATTCCGTGTATCGGACGCGAACCTACGGGTGGCGGCACGGGATTAGAAGCGTACGGTTGTTTCCGGACACGTTTCTTCCATCATTTTTAGAAACGGACCACCGGTGGTCGGGAAGAATGAAAAGATTACCAGCGCTACGTAATAATCTCTACGTTTACGGGCTTCTACCTAGTGAACGGTATTCGACGACGGCCAGTGGATGGGCGGCAAAAGGAATTGCCCCCGCGTTCGCCGTACTCGGTCGAAATGGAAAAACGACCCGGAACCATATTTATTTTCTCGATCCCGCGATGATCGATTCGCTCGTCTATTTTTTACATTACGACACAAACGCGCGCGCATCAATACTTATATAACGTAATACGTAAGTCGCTTTGTGTATATAACGTACAAGGCGGATCGCGTCACGTGATTATATCCGGCCGAAAGGAGACGACGTATGTGTTGGTTTTTAACGAACGGCGCGCGCACGTATAATGTCTAGTCGACGATGGTGGCTCGTGCGGACGAACCGGCGGCCTTTTCGTCGATGGCGGGACGCGCGAGAGAACGCGCGCGCGGTGTTATACGTAAATTACCGGCGCGAAAGAAAGGGCGCACGCGGGATAAAAAAACCGAACGGCGGACGCTTTGCGCGAAATTCGGCTGGCCGGAGACGCTCGTGTTTGGGCGGAAATCCGTGTATCGATTATATCGACTCGGAGTCCGTTCGTTTTTTTTTTTTTTTTTATCGCCCGTTTCGGTCGCCCAGGAGACGCGACGGTTTTTTTGCGCGGACACGGACGCGCGCGCCCGACTGTAGTTAATTAACGTAACAACGTTGTCGATTTATCGACCGAAACGCGTATTGGTAAATCGTAATCGTTCCGACCGTACGGAAAAAACGATAATGTCTCTCGTCTACGAACGCGACTGGAACGAGGGACCGTTTACCGAAGAAATTGGCCGTCCGACGACGGGAACGATTATTATTATATCCTTAAAACGTACGTATTATCGTACGCGCGGCTTACGTAACGGCCCGATCGTTACAAACACGTACCCAAAACGATTTGCGAATTTGCCGGCCGCTCGAGGTCCCGTCTACAGGTTTCCTCCCCGAAACACATTGTTGTCGGCACCGTTGCCGGCATCGTTACAACGCGTAGCTAAGACGACGTCGTCGTCGCGTGGTGTACGACATTTGTTCGTCGGTAAATTGCGCGAACGAGATCGGACGATTACGCGGTTGTAGGTATAGTACGCGTATACGCGACGTACTAAATTACGTATTCTCGTTTTCGGCGACGGTCGTACGCGCGTGGTGCCCTAAGGGACGTGCGCCGTTCGTCACGAAACAACGCAGTAAAAATATATCGAAAAGCGGACCGGGAACAATAATAATATACCGTAGCGTCAACGTAACCGAACACGAGACCACCCTCTCAACACACGGCCGCTCACCGACGACGGCGGTCCCGTAGATTTACGACGGCGGCAATAATAATAGACGGTCGACGCGATATATAGAGTCGTCTTCCGGTCGGACCGACGACGGTGGCGACGACGTCGTCTCCGGTTTGCCGTTTACGCGGGATATGAATATTATACGCGTTCTCGACTTTCGGATTTTATCGGTATCGGGAGTTTTTTTCGCCTCTTTTCCCTCACGCCCGTATTCCCGTCACACACACACACACGCGTTATGCAAATTCGGACCAACGAATCGCCACACTTTACGCGCGCACATACACACACGCACGACTGGATATGAAATATCGCGTTATTACATCGGAACGTTCGCGCGAAACGACCGACCATTTGGACGGCGCTGCGCGGTGAAATATTATCGCGTACCGTCGCCGGCACGACGCGTCGTACACTTCGCGTTCGGTCCGTACACATATTTACGGTGGCGGGTGCGTTTCGGTTAAAACGCGCCCGTCACATATTGCCAAATGGTTCGGACACCGTAAACGACACACACACACACGATACGATTATACGACGACGATTTAATATAATAATAATACACGAGCGCGCGGGTATTGTCGTGTCACGCCGACCGGAATGTATATACATATATATATATGTGTGTAACGTCGTTTGTGACTGTTGGACGTGATGTCGCCGGTACCACCGGACGCGTTCGTATATAAGCGACGACGGGTCGGCCGGGCCGTCGATGGGCGGTACGCGCGTTACCAGACACGGGACCGATATTCGTCGGGACGAATTACTTGGGAACGCGCGGCGGTTAGTCGTCACCGATTTCGCGGTGGAAAATCGCGGACGAGAGCGATTATTCGAACGCCGACGACGGGTTACGTGGGGGGTGGGGTTATGGTAACAGGGAACGCGTCTTTGAAGCGGAAACGTGTAAAACGAAAAGCTGTAAACGACGCGCGTACGTGTATGTTTGTTCGCGTTTTTTCGTCCCGATTGGGGGGCGAACAAGGTACGTTCCGATCCGAAAATTATCGAGAATTTCGTTTTTCGTCGTTCCACTATTCTCAGTTCGTACGTAAGTCAAATTTTCTCAACGTATATACGTTCGAAACGGTCTTCGTAGCGCTGGATGACGGCGGAGGCGTCGAACGCACCCGGTACGATTACGGACGCGCCTAATACTCGGCAGACCCCACGCACGCACTTACGATAAATCGATCGTAATTAACCGAACTCGCGGTTTATTTATTATTGCCGCGTCGTGACGCGCGCGCGTACGTATTATAATACCGCGCGTACACGGTCTTCTCGATGACGAAAACCACCACGCGGGTGTACGCCATTAATTATTACGAGACGACCACGCGTACGCGCCACGACGAGCAGTTTCGGCGTTTATTATATTATCGCTTCCCTCCCCCAAACACCGGTCGACGGATTTCACGCGCTAGCGGCGCCGACGGTTTTAGTCCGTCCGCGGCGTAACTACTAATAATATTACCGTGTACCAATTTCCCGACGTGCCCGTGCAACTACGTGTCGTCACATAGTCAATGGTACGTACGACGAACGTCGTTCGCGCGCAACTGTATGACCAAATTTCAATAACGGGTAACCGTGTTTACGTCGCGTACGAAAAATTACCGAAACAACTTAACCCTTGTTAGTCTTTCAAAAGTTTTGTTTTGTTAGTGAAATCGTAATTGTATCGTTGTTCTTGTGTTCGTCCCAATCGAACGTATTTCCGTGTTCGCGGCGTTTCGAATTTTAAAAAATCGATAGTGAAAAGTGTTTCTAAAAAAAACGTTCGAACCAATATCGGTACAGCGCCTAAATAATCGTATCGATTTGTTTATAACGCACCGAACTCGGCGGACGCGAAATTTCGTACGAATATTAACGTTAATTAAAAAAACGTTATTTTTTTAACGGACGCCCGTTTACTGTTACGTCGTTGACGTCTACAATTCATTCGAGCTCGCTTTAATTATTTACCCAAATTCCAATCACTCGCTGAACGTGGATAAGGACGATACTGGTCGACGGTTCGGACCAATCCGTTTTTCGTTTTAGACGCTCGAACGTCGAAACCATTTCGGGCTACATTTCCGTGCTGTCCCTTACCCGTTACAGGGAGGCACGAAAATGTCTTTTGGGCTAATACGACAGTTTCGGTCACGAAAATTGTCCGTTCACATTCCGTACTAGCGAAAATATAGCAAACGCGTTGAATACACAATATAGATTCGAACCAACGACCAAATAAAAATGTTTTTCCGACGCGTTGAAATCGATCGTGCCGTCTATCGCGAAGGCGATTCGAGTAAAAAGAAAAAAGAAACAAACGCGCGATGGCGATTCGTGTGCACCGCCGGATTGGTTCCGAAGTCGGTATTCTCTTACAGTCGACTATCGAGAGTGATGATAGTAAAACGAGTAAAACGGAATTGTCGTCGTGCCCGAAGTTCGGTGAACGTGTACCGTTTTTAAGCTTCGGGGCGCTTGGCGAAAGCGGTGGGGGAGGAGAGGAGGGCCGTAACGAATTATATTGTACGCCGCGACCGAGTTCGGTGGGCGTATTTCGATATTCGCGAAACGAAGGAACGAACGTCGCGTATTTTATATCGCGCAAGTTTTCCCCGGGCGGCTGCATTATCCACGACGGGCGAAAAACTCGAACAACAACCCGGAGCGTAAGACAATACGAAATCGTCGCCGGTGTATACTTAGGCGGTCCCTGCGGTACGCTGCCGCCGTCGACGACGGATGTGTATTAATTAAAACGTTTATTGTTTGCGCCGAGGTGGCGCCCCCCCAGGCCTGAAGAGATACTTGATTTTCGGTTACTCGTATTTATACGCGTATACGCGTGTACCCGAAAGGAAACCCTTTTCGGCGAGACAAACACACTTTTGGGAAATACGATCGCGGCCGTATTATTATTATCGTCGTCGTCATTACGCGCGTATGCGCACGCGGAAAACTGTATATACGCGCGTATACGAAAAAGAAAACCCCGTTAATAACCCCCCCCGAAGCCGTCCGACGCAAAGGCGAACCGAGCGAGCGATTTTCTTCGTCTCTTTTCCGCGCAATAATGTAACGTGTAATTCGTCAAAAGCCGCGGCATTCGGTCACAATTAACGCGCATTGTGCGCGCGGGAGTATCGTACACCGCCGAATAAAGAAAAAAAAGGAAATCCGCCCCGCGTCGACTATATTATTATTATTATTATTCCGACCGTCTCTTTGTACGTAAAAACAGCGCGCGTACCGACGGCCGCCGCTGTTTTTAATACCGCGCGATACACGCGACGACGAACGATAAATTCGTTTCGAGAAATAATAACGGCGTCGCTATAATTACGGGACCGTCCCGAAGGGCAATGGGTTGCGCGACAGGTGCGGCCGCCAATACGTCCCGGACGTTTCCGATTTAATTCCAAATTGTCGGTTTCGCGCGTCCGACATTTTGTTGGACCATTCGCCGCCCCCTCCAGGAACTCACCTTGTAGCGGTGAGGGGGCTCGAGCGGAGATCCTGACCAAGGGTTCCTAACGTGGCCGTGGATCAGAGGGTGAACGTACATGGGCCGAAGACAAAGCGTCTACATAGACGAAGCATATGAAATAAAAAGTACACGGACCAATGTTTAAGAGCCTTAAGGTACTTATAGAACAAACTAGTTGTTCGTTTACAAACACACGGACCAAGTAAAAAGCGCCTAGATATGGCCGAAGGTACCCGAAAGATGGTTTATAATGGATAATTAATGGCTAAAAGATCGGAATCGGAATTATGGACAAAGAGCATTCGGGCAACGGATTGTATTTGGACATTTGGCTTTTTGGGATTTCTCCCGGATTATGGTTAGAACGAGGCCCATCGATAGCCGGCGTTAGCGACCAAAATACCGAGAGCTTCGTAATATTAGCGCCCCGCGTTGACCCACCGATGTCAACCGTTTATAAACTTAGTCGGTGCCACGGCAGTGAGGAGCCCTGCGGAACGCCGGATCGTACTGTCGATTCGATTTGGTTCGATCCCGCGCACCGTATTCCACTTTTGGCTGAGGTGCCTATTTCGGCCGCAATGTGGTGGTTGTGGAACAGGCGCAAAATAGTGGAGCAACTAAACCACTTCACCCGGCGAGGGACCGGGTGCCAAACGACGTTCCGTTTCCATAATAGGGTACGGATTACCACGAGTACTTTCGGCGCTGGTGGTCCATACTGACGACCAATGACTTCGGTCATGTGCCACGGCGCCGCACCTTGAGTAACGTCGAGCGCTAATTGAAAATGCGTCGGGGTAGAGAAATTTGCCCGTCGACGGCCACGGGAAACACGTGGACCATTCGCCGTTTTCGTCAACGGTCGACGAGGTCTATTGTCTCGTGTATTATTCGCCCGTGATTATTACGTACGCGATTTGACGACGGCGTGATCGGAAATGTCGTCTCGCGGTGGCCGGTTTGCGGAATATAGGTACGCGGTCTCCGTCTCCGAAAATACTATACTCGACCTAGGAAAGAACTCCCCAACTTAGTTCGAACCCGGAAAGATAACTTCGAATCGGCACGAAATCCCCGGCCAAAACGTACAGGGTCGGGCCACGAGCCGAACATACCGACGCAGGGATGTTCGTCGATGGACCTAATCGTCGAATAATAATTATCGAGCGACGCGCGCGCGAGTTTTCGTCGTCGGGTACGACCGTTCAAATAGCCTTTACGATCGCGCGCCGTACTCGACAAGACCGACGACGAGCGTTCGCGTTTAAAATCATTGACATTTACCGTGTAAAGGCTTCCGATAGCGTCGTTTCTATAGACGCGTCGAAACCGTCCAGCCGATACGGTTTTTACGTGGACGCGTCTATTTCGGTCGAATATCGGTCATCCGACGTCGTCCAACAACGAGACGGGCGTCCGTTTTTCGATAGTCTACGCTGGACGCGATTGGCGAGTACATTGTCGCGGGCATTTTTCACCGGCTTGGGCGGGAGGGGGTATTGACGATTCGAACTTTTTACCGAACCACCGCGCGTGGATATTACATAACGCGCCTTATCGCTCCGATTCGCGGCCGTTGACGGGAAATCCGAACGGAAAAGTGAAAAATAATCGTTCACGTTCCATTTACAAACGGTTACGCGATTGTCGTCAAAAATGGTCCGACTACGGCTCCGACCGGCCGATCAAATCGCAAGGACGGTACTCGGTACTCATTATTTCGGACGTTTCGCGTCCCGATTTACCGAGGAAACGCGCGTATTGTACGTAAAAACACATCCGGCGGTCGATTTGAACGTGTACGATAGTCACGTAGATGATATACAATAAACGTACGTGGGGCGTAAATTTCGATAGGCGGAACTCGTTTACGCGGTTCGGCCGAGACTAAGCGCACGAGCGCCACAGATATTTCGTCGAAGTTTATCGCGGTCGCGTCAACATTTCGGCGGATCCACCGCGATAGTTTCGGCCGGTGAAAAAAAAAAAACAGAAAACGGGTTATCGAAAACGATATATCCCGTTCATCGTTTATTACGCCCCATTCCCCCCCTGAGGGAAGGTTTGTTGTTCGGATATTGTGCGCTAAAATCGTATACCGTTTGAACAACGTTCTCTTTACATTTTCCGGTCGGACAACGTACCCGTTTAAATATTTATTTTTATATATATACACTTTTTTTTTCGTGTTACGCGTTGTATAATAACAAAAAAAGAAAAAAAAATTGTCGTTATTATTACTTCTTCGCTCGGTTTTAATCCCGAGTAGTCGTTACGTCGAAATATCAAAACGTCTGTGTCGAAATTAAAACGCCGGCGAATTCGAGCGAACAATAATTATACCTTCTCTTTTGTGCACGGCTGCAGGCAGACAGCCTCAATGCCGCCGCCACTCATCAACGATAGTACGTATATATTTATTTATACAACTCCGTCCGAAACGAAACGATAAAGATTAGATAACGAATAGCTCTTCGTGTTACGGACAGCGCGATGAAACCGCCGTACACGTTTTTAAACGGATAGAGAGAGAAAAAATGTATTCGCGAAACGACTCGTGCCGATTTCCCGGTATATAGCCGAACGAGAAGTACGTTTTGTTTTCGCGGTCGCGTTCCGAACATATTTACGCTCTAGGGTACCGGTTACGATCGTGATACAGTAACTGTGTTTTCGTTGGCGGCGCTCTAAGTGACAATTATTAACGGCTACGTGGGCGGGCGGACGTATACTATTTAACGACAACGTTAACTTCCTATCGGCGTAAACAGACGTCGAAATGTTAAATAGTAACCGGTGGAGGGTTAAACGCGTTTCGTACGCGGCGTGTGCTGTTCCCGGTGACGTAATTGACGTACGTGCGAATATAGTTTGGCCTATAAAGACGCGATAATCGTTCGCGCGTCGCGGGGTCAGTCGACGACCGTCGGGTCCTAAACAATCGGCAACAGACGGAAAATGGACGTTCGGCCGATTTCACCGAAACGTTTAAAAGCGATTAATCGCCGGAACGATAAACGCTATTGTTGTCGCGGCCACCGCCGAATCCGCGTGACACACGCCCGGTGCGTGAAAAAACCATACGTCGGATTCGATACGGTTAGGTTTTACCGGAGAATTCGTAGCGCTTTCGGTCGCCTATGTTTTCCGCGCCCGTTCGCGGACATTGATCGCGTCCACTCCTTTTTTCCACCGTCACCGTCCCCGGTGAATGCGCGTGTACGGTTACTTATTTGTTTACGACGATATTAATATATTTCTCGTTCGCGAAATTACGTAATATTTTACGCGCGCGCGAGCAGTTTAAAGGGTAGTTAAAACGGTATTTAATTGCGCCGTAACTTTGATTTCGTTAATACTACGTCGACGTAGCGCGCGTACAGGGTGCAGCACATTGTGCCGTACGCCGCCGTCGTTCCGTACGAAAAACGAGCGCGATATTAACCACGCGATAATGGAACGTGCCGAACGAGTCCGGGACGATTATAGTAACAATAATTCGCCGAACGAGTAGGACGTAAAATATTTCCAGCGACGCGGCGAATCGGGTTTCAAGGCGTGTGGAGAACGACGTCGTCGCCGTGACGGGCGCCTATCCGATTTCCACGGCGACCGGGCGTAAATGTCCCGTACGCGTTTTGCCGAACCAGGGCTAGCAGATTGGCCACTGTTGACACCGGAATACGGTTCGGTGTCCCGGGAAAAGGCGAATATACGGCGGTGTATACCCGTCGGTCGCGTATAAAAAATAACCGGACGTTCCTGACGGGAACCCCGTACGTTTTACCGGGAAAACTAATAGAGGAGCGCGTTTTTTAACGAATCACGACCGGCCGTTGGCGCACGCGCGAGTTCGGACGACCACCGCGGCGCGTGAACGCGATCGGCGCAATTCTTCGGGTGGCGAAAAAAAAAACGCCCGAAATGGCGCGACCTTTAACCGCACAATGAGGCGCGGTGTGTGCGACGTATTATGTAGTAATGAATAAGCGACGCGTAAACGCCTCGTCAAAACGGTATAATGACACGCGTATCGACTTCGCGCGATTATACGCGATATTCTGGGCGTGATGATGAAAAAACGCCTCTCGTCGCCGGTTGTTTTTTTAATTATTCCGCGCGGAAGAGAATTATTCTCCCGTAGAGAACACGGGTACACGCGCGTGTTATTATTATCGCGCGCGCGCCCCGTATCCGAGATCTCTCTCGGTTTTCGATTATTTCGTTTCTATAGTCCGCGTTTTATATACGCGCCGCCTATAGTCGACTTTACCGTAAGTACCGGACGCTTTTTCCGTTTATTATTTTCTTTTTTCGATACGCCCAAAACGGGCGCGCGCGCGTGTCGCGTCCTCCGTCCCTCCCTCGCCCACCCGTCGCCGTCGCGTTGACATTTCGATTTTAACTTTATATACACACACGTACGTATACTACGCGGTCGGCACATGTCGTCACGGACGTTGGATTGCATAATAGACACGGGAAAAATTCACGGATGAACAAATAAATTCAATACACCGTCGCGTTGTTATTATATTGTGTGTACACCGCGAAAACCGCGCGCGCACGTGAGACGGCGGAACCCTTTTCTTGACGCCGCCGCTAGCAGCGCGCACTCGAAAAGGTTCGACGATATTTCCCCTCCCCCCTATTCAATTATTCTCCGACGGCGAAAAAAGAAAAGAAAAAAGGCGAAAAAACCGAATCGCGGAAAATATTAACGATCCGGAAAAAAAAACCCCGAACACTATCCACGTATAAAATGTACCCAGCGTGCGCGTGCGCCTGTATATAGGAAACGGAAATAGGTTTGCGTTTCCCTCTGCCCACAACACTCAACTCGCCGGTGACAGTGGAAACCGTGTCCGACGACGAAAACGAGACCACCCGGTGTATTCATCGAACAATAATCCCGTACTCGATACGGCCCGCCGGTAAATATGGCGTTGTTGAATCGTAAGGGCCGCGGCATTTCTCGAACGTTTTCCTTTTCTTTCGCGGAAAAATCGCGAAACGCGACGTAACGAACATGTCGGGGTAAAAAAGTGTCCCGTGTTATCGTCAAATACGACGTTTGGAAATTCTGTTGTTTTACGACGTCGCGCGTCTCCGAACGAATATTTAGATTCAGGTGGACGTACCGCGAGTATTTTTCGGGAATCTGTTCGAGATGAGCGCGCGTATTTGTCCCCAAATGGATCGTAGTCGTCGGAATCTCGCGAATCCCTAACGACACGCGTTCCTCCCACACGCGTAGTTTCTATTTTAGCGATCGCGACGGCAAATCGACGAGGCGATTACGGACGCGAGAGATCGACCGGCGCCCCAAAACACCTACCGACGAGTATCCCGTTGCGTCGACGGCGTCGAGCAGTTTCAACGGCGACAAAAATACGACCGTCGTAGTTCGCCGAGTCGTAAAATCCAACCGAAAACCGTTCTCCTCTTCGGGTTTTATCGGGCGACACTCTGCCCGTCGGCCGTATAAATAATAAAACCGCGTAACCGATCGTCGGCTTTTATCGGTGCCGTGACCCGAGAATCATATTATCATATTCGCGCGGCCCGGAGTAAGTCGGTAAAAAACTCCCCGTCGAACCGAATCCTTTCCCGGTCACGCATACCCGGTATACGGTATACGGGCGTCACGTACTGTTACGTACACCGCGTACGAGACGAACGGAGGACGTATTATTTTTGTTTTATCGACGGAAATGGAAGTTACGCGAGTGGTGCGCGATCGTAAGCCGTACAGGACTGGCGCGTATTTATTACGAAAAAAACACCGTCCCCTTCCGACGTCACCGTCCGCGCCGCCGCGTATGTACCGGTAATGGTCGGGGACCGCCGCGCCGGGCGGGAAGACGCCCGAAAGTTTTGCCAAAAGTCTTCTCGCCGTCTGACAATGGCGCGCGAGCGAGTAACAATAATAACGATAACAATAATCGCCCGCCGTTTCCTGGCCCCGCCGCCGTTGCGAAGTCACGCCGCAGGAAACGCGTCTCGCGACGATCGCGCCATAAACACGTCGGCCAACCGTGATTAATTCGCGCCGTCGTCGCGGGTTAGGTGGACGACGCCGAACCGTAATGCGCGTAACCACGGCGCGGACCGTAAACCGGGCAATAATAACCCGACGTCTGGACACGGTGGGAAACGCCGTAGTTTATCGCGGCCGTATACGAGATAATATTACGCGGCCCGAGACGCCGTCGCGCTATTATTTACGTACGCGCCAACTGTCCCCCGCCCGAGTGCCGTGGGTGCGCCGGGACGGTGTACGGTGATTTCCGCCGCGGCTGCCGGGGGAATTTTCGTAACGTTTACAATATAGTAAAGATAGTTTCGTAACGGATTACGGACGAACGGAACCATGATCGTTCGGGGGAGGGGGGAGTGGTGGTAATCGACGCGCCGGAATTATTTACGTTCGGTGTCGGGTTTTATTGTTTCTCCGCGAACTCGCGTAAGTACGCCCGACTGGAAACGTATAGGTCGTGGACAAATCGGCAACGGACGACTGGAACGTCGCGAATTCGCGACCTGGACGTACACTCGTTTTCAGTTTCGTCCGTTTTATTTTTAATCGAAAAAAAATAAACGAAAATTCGTTTTCCAGTACATTCGACGGTACGATTATCGTACGGAACGTTTTCGTTCGTTTAAATACGGCACCGTGTGCCGCGGACGAGGTACGCGAACGTTTCTCGATAATATCGTGCGAACGTTGCGTACGGTAGTTCCGATTTAGACGGTGCTCGGACGTTAGCGCCACGTATATCGGTAACTACGGTTACCACTGAACGTGCACGTTATATCAAAAAAAAAAAGAATCGGTCGCGGCAGCCTCCGACGTCGAATTTTGGATTTCGTAACACTTTGAACTGGTCGAACACCGAAATCGGCCGGGCGGACAAACCATTTACCTCGGGGTTTTCTCGCCGTTTTCGGTAACTTTTCCGAACCGTTTTCAGCGTAAACACCGCCGACCGACCGCGTCGAATGATCCGGAAAAGTCGCCGCGGCCGGATGGACGCGCCCGAGTATTAACGGCCGTTTGGTACGCGTTTGTTCGTCCGTTTCGTCGGAACGCTATTTTCGCTTATCGAGTTACCGACGGAATTGTCGTTCCGAAGCGAAAAAATGAAATCGTTATTAAATTGTTTGTCGGGCGCGCCTGTAAATTATGCTAATGATATGCGCTCGTAACACAGGCGCCTCCCCCAACTGCGGGCGCAATAAACCATATCATCCAGTCAGTTCGAACAAACCCGACTAATTGTGCACACGAACACGCAAATCCGGGCTCCGATTATAAATATTCGCGAAAATCGATTTACCGCGTGCGCAGCATATACGGGCAGCGACCGTGCTGTAACTGTAGGCTACGGCCGAGCTGTCGCGTAAGCGCTCCGAACTGTCGATCGGAAATGTAACGCGCGGTAATTCGCCATTGGACGATCGAACGGGCGTTTCGTGGAATGCGTCGAACAAAGGGATCGGTCGGGTTCGCCGCCGTCCCGTATCGGTTTTATTTTCAAACGAGCGCCGGTTACAATGCGCTGTACGAGTTCGCGGGCGTTTCGAAAACCGTGTACACACTTCCGGTACGTTTCCTAACGAAACTATACCGTACGCACGCGTTCAGTTACACGGACAATACGAAACCGAACGGATAAATTAATGTATTCTTAAGGGGAAATCCTCCGGGACTTCCGGGCGACTTTGAACGTTTACGGTCGAGTCGAACACAACGGACGAATTGAAAAACTCGATAGCTCCAAGTCCAAATTGTTCTTCCGTGTAGTTACGTTTCACCGAGTAACACGATATCGTGTTTTGTACCTTTCCGTTTTGATTAAATCGGCGTCGTCCGTTAACAATGTTCTTGTTCAAAATACGTCTTGGACGCGTTTACGGACGACGATCCGGTGAAAGAGTGGAAACCCGAAACTTTGAAAATCGACGACATCCTTTGCGCGACACGTGACAATAGCGAAATTTAAATTCCGCGCGGGCGGTGGTGCCGTAATCGGTTCGTAGTTCGAAAATCGCGCCGTTCAAATAACGTAAACGAATCACACGATTAAACAAAACGGTCCCTTAGTATACGAGCGTTTTAGATGTTCCGAATTCGTGGCGAAAGTGTCCTCCCGCACAAAATAGTTCGGCGTACTTTGTCGAGTGTCGCTTACGTCGCCTTCTACGGGACGTCTCTTCAGTTTGTGGACGGACAGAGTTTTACTTTTGTTCCTACCGTAAAAATTCCCCGCCGACGTGCGGTCCTATCCGCTAGCGCTTTCGTCCAAACTCGAGCGACACGTAGTCGAATTTCGTTCCACTCGGCAATAAGTCGTAAACGAATCGGTCGAAGTACAGGGACGGATCGATCATTAACACGGGCCAAGTTTATTATTAACGTCACACGACGAACTCGTGGCGTTTCCGGGAAAACGTATTCGGGCCGATGGCGTTCGACGGGCGCGTCGTTCAATCTAACGACAATAAAAAAAAAACCTTCGTCGTAATCTTCCCGCGTTCGTTTCGTTACGAAATCATTTCGCCGGCAAACTAAGCGTACTTTATTGCCGGCCGCCGCCGTTCTTTATTGCCTCGGGAATAGAACAGAAATTAGACAAAAGCGCACGTAGACGCAGTAATCTGTTTCTCGTACTTTTCGCGTTTTTTTTTTGCCCCCAGTTAAACGTCGCGCTGGCGCGCGCGCGCTCGCGCAATAAAAGCCTCTCTCTTTTTAATAGCGCCGGTTTTCTTTTTTCATTAAGTTTATCACTGGGAATGTCGATAAATTTGCGCGGGCTTAATTTTTTTCCTCTCGTCCAACGATGCCTCTGCGTACGGCCGGGGGAGGGAAAAAAACGCCGAAGAAAAACGCGCACTTATTTTTAGTACACGTATTTCGTGTTTTCGTTTTTTATTAGTCCGTTTTTTTTATCTCGAATAAAAGCTCACGTAGTAGTATTAAACCCTTTTTCCCGTTCATTATTAAAATTTGTGCCAGCGTTAAAAAGTCTCCGGGCACTTCGTTCCCCATTATTACTGTACCCAAATACCCTTCAAATTAAAACGAAAGCGATAAAAATATCCAATGCGTTTTTCCCCTTTTTTTTTTGTTAACGAAAACAAAACGATTGTTTTCTTTGACGCACTAATCCGTTCGAATTCGTTTCGCTACGTATTCGCGCGGTATACGTTTATTTTTTCGTCGCGTTTACGAACGTTGTACACGACGACATTTTGTGCGTTATACTCTTTAGGCAATTATCGGTTCTATATAATGGCGTTGAACACACCCACACAGTTCTTGTGTAGAAATGTATCCGGACAACGTGGTTTTTCGTCGCGGTTTTATCTGACGACAGCGAACGATTGAACGCGAGTACCTCGAACGCAATTTTTCACCGACTACACCACGACCAGGGTTAATCGCGAGTCTACGATTTCGCGTTTTTCCTTACGTAGTGCTTTCCTTCACTCGCTCATACATCGATTGGTCGTGCATACATATTTACATCAACAAGCGCGCGTTCTATTTTATTTGACACGTTTGGTTTAAAAAACGCTAATTTGCTCAATTTTACGTCGCGGTACTATAGACTGGAACCAACGCGCTCGTGTTCCATAAACGTTTTGAACGTTGCCCGTGAACGACATTATTACGAATGTATCGAACGCGCGGCCACGGGACTATACGTTTATAAATTATTGAAAAAGAAAACGTAATTTTAACTATACGCTTCTATCGATATTCGTGATTTCAACAGGCTAATTAAAACACTTTAAACGAACGGTTTGTAAATTTTTTCGAGTCGTTATTTATCGTAACGTGTTTACTTCTTACGATTTTGTTTTCGTCCGATAGATCGTTTACGTAATATTATCCAGAGTCCTAACGTCGGATAACGACGGTTCGTCTTCGTTTTTCGTAATGAAATGGAAAGCGGCGTAAACGAGTTGTTTTTTTTTTTTAAGTACGCCACGGAATTCGTATTACATTATGGCGGACGATAGTAAATAAGCGCACAAAGAACTAAACCGTTTAGTTTTTCGTCGTTTTCTTTCTCCTTCCCGTCATCGTGATCTAAGCCCGTCATAAACATGTCGTCGTCGTTCGCGATACAACGGGTGGGAGGGGGAGTGGTTTTTTTTTTTTTTAATTATTCTTTCCGGAGCCGAGAGAGTATTAACCGCCTTAATCCCGAAGTTTAATTACGTCTCGTCTACCCCGTAAGACTCCGGGTTATTAGTGTTAATTAATTCGACTTGAACCCGAAAAGGCGGGCGAGGGGAGCGGACTACTAATAGGCGAACTACGCGAGAATTACCGGGCGCGTCACTCGTCCCGTGGGACCCGCTCAGACATACCGTGGTGCGAGCAACCCTTTCTCTCGCCGTGCCACATGTACACGCACACGCGTACACGACCGGTTGATACAAAAGCTTATTAATTGGGAATCGGGCCCACCCGCGGTTCGCGCGTCGTCGACGTTTCCAAAAGCTCAGACCTCGTTATTCGACCGAACGCGTACAACATTGGTCCGAACCACCCGAGGATTTCGGTACACGCGCCCGCGCGTAATAATAATTAATATTTACCGCGTCAGGCGGGCGCGTGACGAGCGTTCGATTATGTTTTTTCGCTACCTTCGGCCCGTCGCCGGACGCGAATAATGTACAACACCGATCGGTCGTGCGCGTAATACGCGTCCGCGCGTTGCGTTACTCGTAATCGCGCACTTACCGGCGCGCCACGATCGGGCGATTTATCACGTTTATCGTTTCGTCGAATTGCCCGCGACCAGACGGAGTGAACGTTATTCACACGGGCGCGAGGGCGTCGGACGCGGAACGATATTTTTCACTACTCATCCGTCGCGTTGTTTTTGCTCGAGACCGCGTCGATATTACCGGAGAATACACCGGCCGGACGGTGTTTGGCTTCGGGAGTTCTATCGACGGGACGATTTTAAGCTTTTGTCGGAACAATTCGGAGTGTCGAAATTCAGCGGCCCGTTACAACAGCAGCGACAAAGTACGCGGTCGTCGTCCAGAAATTCGTCCCGGAACGACGATCTAATATCGTTAAAACGGACAAACGTTTTTGTGTCGCGTATTAGTCGCCCCAACGGGCAAGTTCGACGAACTAACGTACAAAGAGTGCGAACGTCTTCGAAACTGTCCGTTTACGTTCGTTTTTGTATTTGAAATTGTTTCGAACGCGCGTCACTCGTTTTAATCATTTTGTCGGACGCGTCCGAATCGAAATAATTGGTAGGCGAGAGAAAACCGCGCGTGTTACGTTTTCGTCTCGGCCAATAACTTTGACGGCTTCTCGGTTCGTTACAGTAAACGAACGATCGCGAAACTCCGCAACGAACACAAAATGTATGGCTATGAGTCCCGGCGTATTACATGTGATACATTCGACGACATTCTCCGAGTCTTTTCGCTCGGCGCACCGTGACGTACCGTGTACGATTTTCGGACAGTTTCGAAAAATCTAAACCGCGCCGCTAAACTTGAATTTGTGTACAACGCGTCTAAAACGAAAATAAAAGTTCACCACCCTTCGGGAAACGCCGCCGTAGTGTTTACGAACATTATTACCGTAGAATAAAGTTTATCGGACACTAACGATATATGTACACCATATGCCTTCTTACCGCCGTGTCGGGATACGAAAACAAAATAAATAAATAGCGATCGCGGTAAAAAGTGCGCACGCATGTCCATTAGCATCGGTAGGGACCCGACGTGACCGGAATGCGTTCTAATGGATATCCGTCATTTTTTACACACACACACACACACGTATGGTCGTATTCAAAACAGATTTTTTAAAAATCCGTCAACGGGCCGGGCCGAGACGGACGGTGATATAAATAAGAGGGATGTACGACATGACACGTGTATGTCTATAAATAAATATATATATATATATATTATACGTATAGATCGACCCGGCCGTATTATTATTATCGTATTATATTTTGCGCGTGGGTGTACGTAAGTATAAAAAAACCATTAACCGGACGATAAAAAACGAATTTCGAGCCCGATAATTACCGTACACGATGTCGGCGAATCGTCCGGCTCGGGTGGAAAAAGAAGAAAAATGAACCGTTATAAATGAAGATTGATGGAAACGCCGTCGCAGGGATGACCGCCGGGGCGTGGTGCCGGGCAATTTTCTCCCCGTTTATAATATACGTTTACGAAGAACGAGATGCTCAAAGGGTCCCGGCGGTGACAGTTTAGCGATGACCCGAACTTGTTGGATCGCGGTAATAAAACTGTAAAAAAGAAAACACGCCGGACCCTCCGCTTTAAGATTGTACATTTATATACGTATCGAGTATTTTTCTTCGTCCCGAGGAATATAATAATATCCCATACGTATCACAAAGTCCCTTCGGACTCGCGTCGTCGCGTCCGGCCTAACATTATGACCCGCGTGTTTACATATATATATATATATATATATATAACTTTCGTTTCAAAGAATATAAAAAACATATTTCACCCCTCGACGTTTATTTCTAGTACGCTGCAGGTTCGGTTGATTCACGTGGACATCGTAACCGTGTAATACGTTTAATTCGAGGACGCCGAATTGTAACGATCGATGTGACCAAGTCCCGTTTCGACGTTTCCACATGGCCGTCCGCACTCTTATAGTTGTGGTACGAACAAAAAAAAATTACCAAAAAAACCAGAAATATTCGTTCGAATCGACAGAAAAGGAAAATTCACGTTTTCGCCTTCGTTGTTCGCGTTTCGACGTCGATCGTTGTTCGTGTCAGTTTTGGGCAAAGAATCGATCTTTTTCGACGTGGGCACGTCGTTACGAAACGCTTTTAAGCGCACGAACGTCCTAAATGGACTCGCAAATGGGAAATATTCGAAGAAACAGTGTCGCCAACGTCGTGGCAATCCGTACGGCGCGAACACTGCTGTAATGGTCGGAGTAAATCGTATCCGAATTTCGGGCCAAACGTTTGAAGGCGCGAATGTAGTTTCGTTTCAATTTCGTTCTCCGCCGACCATGGAAAATTGGCTCGAGGGACGACGACTACGATCGAAAATATAACATCGTTATACGTACGCGGGGATAGATAGAGAGAGAGAGATTGAGAAAAACGAAAAAGAAAAACCGCGGGCTTAATTCGTCCGCGTCGATGTGTTTGCATATTTTACGTACGGATTTCGAACGGGGCGCGTGTGTTTTCGTTTCGAAACAATCGTTCGGGCGATATTTCAGCGAAGCGGTAAACAAAAAAAAAACCCACGCGTACAAAATAATAAAAATAAAATACGCGCGTACCCGGCCGGCGTTCTTCAATGCACCGCGGGCGATCCGTCCCACGGCGGCCGTGCCAAATATTATATATATATGTACATCGTACGACGGTAGCAGGTATGTAAATTTTCATTTCATATTATTACGTCTAATATACGTCGACGGTTGTTCTCCGGATGCGTGGAAACCTTATAACGAAAATATCGTCGTATTATATTATATAAATGTGTGTGTATATATATATATATATATATATATATATATACATATGTACGCGGGCGTGTGTTTTTTCTGTCGGTCGGGGCTAAAAAAGAAAAATACGAAAAATATGGGGGAATACGAAATTACTCGGGCAAATGAAGTCGGTGTGCGGTAGAGCTTATCTGCTCGCTCGTGTGTGTATATATGTATATAATATACGCCCGTGTGTGTTTTCTCGTTCCCCCCGCTAACCCTAACTCGCTTTCCATCACCCCGCGCACCACCCATCGCGACGGAATAAGTCCAGAACGGTTCAACTCGGACGGGAACGATCTCGGATGCGCTCGGTTTGACAAATGATAAACATTTATCAAATCGAATTTTCCGTTGTTTATTAAAATAAAATAGCTATTTGGACCGCCGTATATATACATACATACATACATACATACATACCGTATCGCCGCGTCGCCGTCGTCATCATCATCAGCCCGGTCGTTTGTTAGGCGATCATATCGTCTTCGGGTATTTTTCATTTTTATGTTTCGATATTCGTTTTCTCCTTTTTACCCGGCGTCCGCGTTATCCGGAACTATTGTACGGGTTCGGGCGACTCGCGAATAAAACCTCCGCGCAACGACGTCGTGTTTATAACCTACCTAGTGACGTAATAATAACGGCGACAATCGCCCCGGTAGGTAGACAACGAAGAAATTGTTTCCGAAACTACCGCGAGTTCGGCGCGCGCGTGACTTTCCCCGAGTGTGCCCGCAATTTCGTTTTCGCCCGTTTCGATTTCGGATTATCGTTCCCGACTCCGGCGTAGTCTCGTCGTTCGGGCGCAACGCGTCCGCCAAACGACGGACATCGCTATCCGCCGCGCGATCATTACGCGAACGAATAAAACACGCGTCGGGTCGTTCCTTCCAGTCACCGGCCGACAATACGGTCCGTTCGAGTCCGCGGTTATAATCGCGTCGTTTATCGATTACGCGAACGCGGCACGTAGTCTTTGGTGAGAGACAAAACGCGAATGAGTCGGTCCGGATTTCACGTTCGCCGGCGTCATCATAGCTACGTCGAAGGTCGGCCGCGTACGTACGATTGTTTCCCGACCGCGAGAACGCCTTTACTTTTGACGCGTTAGATCGCTTTCGTTGGCGTTCGGCGATTTCTCGTTTCGATCGACACGTTACCGTTTCGTGCGCGCGTTCCGGTTTTAATTCAGCGCGCGTTCTCGAATTCGCGGTTTTATTATTGTATAACCGACGCTACTTATATAATCGTGTTACTGGTGCGAACGGTTACTATTAATTTCCCGTCGAATCGAACGCGTAGTGTTTAAACGTCCGGCCGAACGCGTAAGTACATTCGTTTCGAATAATCGTGCGCGTCGTTTCGACGTCTCGGGACAAAAGTAACGCCTGTACGCGTTTCGTCTTCGCCGCTCAGCTTAATAACGTATTTTAAACGTGAACATAAGCCGCACGTACACCGAACGTATTGCTCGCGTCGATTGGCGAACGACGAAAATGGCGATCGGCTAAACTCCTTTTTTTTTACGGTATCGGCAATACACTCACTGACCCGGAATGCCTGAAGGCAGTAATTTGGACCAATGAGTCGCCATCGTTTATTGAAAAAAATTGTATAACAAAGTTTAACAAAACGATTATCCTTATGAGTAGACGAGCAACGCGACGTTGTTTTACCTCGCCCCCCGTACATCGAATCTAATTCACAATAATCCTTACTTCTTAAAAACTATCACGTGAATGGTACGCGGTGACAGGACCTTGCCACGGGGCAACCATTTACATCTTCCGCGCGAATTAAAAATAAAAAAGAATACAAAATAATCTTTTCTTCCCCGATATAGCGGCCTAGCCGCTACCTCCTCCTGCGGCCACGACGGCGCGACGGAGCTGTTACGCCAAGTGCCTGCCTCTGCCGTTCGGTCATCACCGACTCGGCGAATCGGACGATGGCGTCCCAGTAGACCTGAGACTACGGCTAAACTCTGAGGACACCACGCGTTTGTCGCCGAACAAATAAATAACTCGGAACGCTCGACGGGCGGCCGTTTACGAATTCTCCGCGAATTCGCGTACTTTCGCGATTATATCGCGGTGACCATTGACGTAATTTGTTTTCCATTTTTTTTTCGCTACAAACGCGTACCACTATTTTCCACGGTTTTTTTTTATACTCCAATTATCGGTAAATAGCTTTTAAACGTTATATATTGACAGTACACACACAGACATATATTCAGCACTTACAAATGACTTGTTGCCAAAATGCCCGTTTGATTACGGGCATTTATTAAAAATATATTATTCGGGTAAAACGATTTTAATATTCGTCGTTATATAATCCGCGCGCTTCCCGCCGATTATTTTAACTTGTGTATGTACGTATTAGTCAGTGGTCGTTAACCGATTGAACACATAAATTATTATCCGTCATCGTGCCCGTATTTTTGTATACATATAAACAATGGGCGTTCGAGCGCGGACGTATTGTTTTTTTTTTTTTTTGTACGCTTAACACCGTTCGATTTACGAAACACTTTTTTCTAACGATTTTTATCGTTCGCGGCTTTCGAAATTGTAGTCTATCGTATTTTGCCGACCACCATATACGTACAGGAACGTACGACGGTAAATTCGCCTTTTTCGGACGAACGTTCCGCGCTTAAAAATAAATACAACGTAGTCGTCGTTTACGGGAAACCCTTACGTTTCGTCCGAAATTCGAACGGTACACGTAATATCGTTACGTTCGGTCAGCGTGTTTTTTCGATCGTGTTTTTCGGCATTTTCTGTTTATATAAACGCTCGAAAATCCCAGTGACCCGCGCCATGTACAAAATTTTCGTAATTTTCTCGACCGGGACGACGCGCGTCACGGTATATGTACATACCGACGATAATGTTAAACGATCAAAGGGTACAATTTACGCTGACAATCCGATCGTTTACGTTTCCGGGACGTCGTTACGATAGCAATATTCGACTCTAATCGTACTCGTACCACGGGTGACCTTCGACATTCTCGTACCGCGTAAACCCAATAATTCGACCGCGTTGTAATTTCGACGATTTTTTCGATCCCCCCCCCAAATTCCGGTTCGACGTGCACGCTACTATTATTGTGGCGTGGAACGCTAACGGCGGAACCACAGTTTTCACCCCAAAACGATACGTTTTCGTTTCTGTCGGTGTTCGGCCACGCGAAATGGCGTTACAAGCGAAAACGCTTTCACAGCCAATCCGTTTCGTATTCCCGGGGTTTTTTTACGATAAATTTTCGGGGATCCTCTCTGTCCGCGTGTAGACAAATCGAATAACGCAACCCCCCTTCCCCTATCCTATCCGTTCCTATTTTTTTCCCCCGGTACCAAAAACGGATAATGACGTTCCGCCCGTCGTTCCTGGAGATTATATTTTATTACGCCGATGGAATCGAACGATGACTCGAACGTTTTCTTTATATTTTTCCCGTAAACTTTTTTTGACCTCGCCAATAGGGCGCGTGCTTGATGAACCGAACACAAACGGCCGCCTCCTGCCAACCCGCGGTGATTTGTCAAAGTCCTCGTAGGCTCAGTAAACTTCCGGGTGTAATATTTTTACCATTTATATATATGCGTAATGTTGTATACGTATACGCGTGTATTAAACTTGCACGACAAAAACGGGACGTCTCTATTTTCGATATAAATCATCGTAATAATAGGACGACGAACCGCGTGATTGATTCATCTGTGTGGCGTGTCTCCGCGTTCGGAGAAAAATAAAAATAACGGCGAATAATTCGATTCCGCGCGCTTTCAGTTATAATAACAAAAACGAGTATTTCCGCGAACGCCTAATTCGCGTCGGTCATTAACGACGTTCGGCACAGTTCACTGGAATCGAAGTCGACTGTACGGGCGCGAATATAATTCGTTTGGTTTACGTCGCACAGCACACGTCGTGTGTACAAACTGTTAGCCGCGTGCGCGTCCGTCTTCGATGGTCAACCCGTCACGAGTCGTCCGTCCAGCGCTATTCTTCGTCTCGCGACCCGCTTAATGACGCTGATCCGGGTTAGCCGTTATCGATCCCTCGTCACCGAACTATCTTGGCCACCGTTTCGAGAACCCGTTGGCCAACCCATCGTCTCGACCGTCATTTCGACGACGAAGAAAACCCGCCGTTGTCTGATGACGACGGTTCCCGCGACGTGCGAAAGTACGACTACCCAAATTCGGGTGGTGATTCAACGGTGAGGGACGCCAGGTGTGGGGCCGCGCGTATTTTCTAGTTCGTAAATGGCGGCGGTGATGGGGAGGGGCGAGATTCGACGAAAATGCGGCGAACACGAAACGCGAACAAACGTTTGGAGAAAAACGAGGCGTTTCACGGTCGTTAATTTTTCGATTATTAATATATAAATATAAATATGTTATTTTCGATCGTATTTTCCGCACGCACGTCGTACAACGCGTGTACAGACGCGATTCGGATTCATACGTGTCGCGTCGGAATGGGTCGACCCTCACGCTCGTTCCTTTAAAAACGCGACGCCGGAAACACGAAAATATTAATACCCGCGACCGCGTCGCGTATGTTCACGGGCTTAAACACGCCGGCGTAAATCGCGTTACGTAGCGTACCGGCAACGGACAACATGGTCTGGCGTGGTGCGGCAGTTGTCCACCGCCGCCGACGTCCGAGAACAGATTGATACGTTACCGTTAACTTTATATTACGCGACGACGATAATAATAATAATAGTAAGCACGGCTCGAGACGTGTACAAAGCGCCGGGTCAAATCGGATCAATGGACCGGAGTGGATCCAATGCGTTGCGACCGTATATATATATATATATATATATATATATATACTTACGTGTACTTATATCGTATATAACGTGCGTGGAACATAAAATACACGAGCGTACGTCGCGCGTGCTGTAATGTATGTATTTACACACACACACACACACACACATATATATATATATATCTGTACACGAACCGGCCAAGCGGCGTGATGGATGCGCGCGACGTCCTCCACCCGCCGCGCCGCGCAAGTCCGACGACGACCACGTCGGCCCGAGGACCGATGAAACGTGAACTGATAAATGACGTCCCCGGTCCGCCGTTCGGTGATAACGGATGAGCGTTGACGTGCGCGCGGACGTTTGCAGAGAAATCGGCGGAAAAAAAACACGCGCGCGCGCGCTCGCAAAAAATTGATACCGAAAAAAAACCGGCGTCCCCTCCGCAGTCATTAACGGTACACGTGTTTACACTACCCCGACGCTAACGCGTTTCGACTCCGTGGACAGCGGAGGGGGCGGCGGTCCACCGGTTCGGAAACGATCGTCAATTTGTCTCCGGCGACGTTCCCGCTGGCGCCCCTCGCTCGACGAATGGTATACGCGGCACGCTGCCTACACAAACGCGACCAATTCGGGGACCTTCGTAATTTCTTTTTTTTTCGTTTCCAATTCGGCGGTGGACGGAATACGAGCGAGTTTCGAGAATTAAACGACCGTTCACACACCCTTCGCGGGGTTAAAAAAATCGTCGAAAATAATTCACGTCGTCGTCGTCCATCCGTTCGTCGTACATACCACGTCAGCGTCATTTAGTCAACAGTTTACGCAAAAAACACGATACCGCGTTAACGGTATTACCGTACGAATCGTGAATGTACGCCGAATTAGGGCCTTATTTTGTTGCCGAACTTTTTTCGAAAATGTTCGTTCTCCGTTTTCTGGTCGATAACGACGACGCGCTATCGGCCGAGGTGATTGCTTTTTTACACCTTCAAGGCGGCCAGAGACAACGTTTGAAATTTGTTCGTTCATAAAACGTGCGATGCTAGTCTAACCGCGTTAAGAAGTTAAGTTAATGATACGGTTTTGTTTGGAATTTCATTTGAGTATCGATCGTTTTCGCGTATCCATCTTTTTCGCGGCATTAATTGTCTCCAAGTCGACGACGACTTTTCACAAAAGACGCAAGTCGTGGTGACTTATAGCAGTACATGTCAGCGATATTGTTGGTTATTATTGATAGTAACAGCAAACGTTAAAGTCGTGTTTCGTAAGTAACGAGCTGAGCGTATATCAACACGGAATCGTCCTTTTACGATTATCTAGGGCGGGAACGTGTCCGTCGTATTGGAACGCATTGGCGACACAACGTATGTGGTTGAGCGTTTGTTTTTGGTATTTTTTGAGGAGATCGGCGTCGTCCGTACGGTAAACGAAAATCGAACGGAAAAACGATCGGACGAGAATGTGAAAAGCGGGGCCTTCGTGACGCGTGCTCGACTCGATGCATTCATTCGTCGTAACGCGACGAGTGTTTCCGATTTTCGAAACGTCCCGAATTGGTTTCCCGTAGACGAGTGCTTTTACACGTCGGCCGACGTTGTGCAATCCGGTAGACTACGAAATACTCGTCGCGTTCGGCGATTCGTTTGGTCGTCATCGTTATTATTGTATATACGCGTAGGAAACGGTCGGCGTATGTGTGGACGTGTACGCGGGAATGTGTCGGAACGGAATTATCGTTATTTATCGCGCGGGCGTTGTCGCCCCCGTTACCATAGCGTTTTCGAGGGCCGTATCGCTTTAAAATCCGTCGCTGATCGTACGTGGACGACGACGACCACTCGACTTTTGTCGCCCCGCTGACGGAAAACGTCGTTTGTTTATTTTGTTAATTCGATCAACGCTTCGATAAATCCTACGACGGTCGGCCCCACCGATTCAATGGAAAACCGTCGAAATCGCGAACAATATACCTATCAGCGCCTGTGTATA
>JAIPRN010000497.1:0-81626 GCA_025469175.1 Geopemphigus sp. TES_GeoC_2020 | reverse complement strand
CACACACACACACACACACACACACACACACACACACACACACACACACACACACACACACACACACACACACACACACACACATATATATATATATATATACATGTTCAGTAAACCTTGCCGTTACGTTACACTTATGGTCGCGTGATTGCCGCTATATTGCGTAATTGACGGTGGCGTACGCCGAGGGAAAGGGGTTTTTCGTGAGTTTAAATCGCCCTCGATCGGGCTAGTTTATTGTTATACGTTTGTTTAACGACGTTTTTTAACAACGAAAAACAACCCGCTCTGTGAACGTAATCCTATCGCTCCTGCGCAATACTGTACTAGGCAAAAACGGAAAAATACAATATCACGGACAATCGTACACCGTAATCGCGTCTGTCGCGCGTAGAATATAATAATAGATCGTACTATACGTGTATCTATAATGCTATTCGACTTCGCGCGCGATTCCGAAAAATCTATTTAGGACTCCGGACGTCCTCGTGATTCGATCGCGCGTATCGACGACATAATTATAACCAGAGACGAACGAATATCAATCCTCCGCCACAACTCGTAAATATCGGACATTTAGCTGGCGAATCGGTTTATAGATATATACGCAATAGTATACTTTGGATTCGTGGATCATTCGACAGTGGTTTTAAACATTACCGTGGTCGCGTAATTATCCTACGTTTGAAAACAACGATTATAAATTACAATTAATCCGAGAATGCCCAACCACTAGGCGCATCTGATACGTATGGATAGACTAGATTTGTATCGAACCCACGAAATCGTCGACATTTTTAAACGATATTTGAACAGATCGAAACGATTTCTCGCGACGTTTAGTAAAAATCGCTTTCCCGTGTTCTCGGAAGCGTTCGTCGATATTCTGCGGGCCGTCTTCGCGGTCGAAAATACGGTGGACACGCGAATTGTATCGTTCTACTATTGTTCCGTTGACGACACACGATTACGTTTATACGGCCACGGTATAATATTAGCCGTACCGGATGGCGACGTTGCCTCGTCCGTCGGCCGGCGGAACACGTGCGAAAAATTAAATTTCATAACGACGTCCCGACGTCACCCGGCTACTGGTACGGTACAAAATTAGCTTCGGTTACTATTTCGGCGACGAATTTTGTATAAAAATACGTTCGACCGAAAACCCGCGTTTCTGTACGACGTGACCTCGACTGACTCCCCCGTACGTGTTGAATTACTAACCGTTACGCAGGTTCGTTATAGATTGTCGCGTACCGTTGTTTCGCCACACGGTCGACTAACCGTCGGACGGAATATCGAAATTGGCTAAAAACCATCCGAGTTATTTAGAGGAGCGGATTCGGGTTATCGATTTTCGTCGGTAAAAAACACAAAACCGCCCACTGTTCCGTCTATGTCGAGTTCGGTCGAACGCGCGCGGACATGTTCGTGTTAATTCGAATATCGCGAAACCACGTCGCGAATTCGGAATTCGATAACGGCCGACGGAACGCGTATTTGCGCCGCTCGTGGGACGTACACGACGATATCAATACGCGAATTACGTACGGCAGCCTGGGGGACTGGGCCGTCGTCGCGGCGGATTAATTTCGAGGGCAAACGTGGCGCCGGGCGAACTCCCGTGACTCGCGCGTGTTGGCGTGTCGTCACCATACACTTTCGCCGGGGATAGCCCCGGGCTGACTAATAACGCGTTTACGAATTATCGTATAATGAGTAGAGCGGATAATGGCGACGACGGGAAAATAACGCGATTCGGTTTTCCCGTAGAGACCGATGTTTTTTAAATGACGCGCGAACGGCGAAACGAAGACGGGCAAACAAAATGGCCAGTCAACAACGAGCGGCCGTTAATTACGCGACAATAAACTGATCGTCGGATCGTTAAAGACCGGAAAAACAAAAACCCGACGCGTAACGATATTCGTTATACGTAGGCGACAATATTACGCGACTCTCGTTCGCTTAATTGCGGCGTCGCGAATACGGTTTCCGGTATTCGAAACAGTTTTATAGCTTTTAAACGACGTACGCCGGTGGTACCTATTGGGCCGCGGCAACGTGTGTGCGAAACGGAGGGGCGCGAATATCGTAATAAATCGCGTAGCCCGATCGGTTGGTGGTATACTTTGAAATTTGAACCAACGTCGTTTATTCACCGGGACGCGCGCGTCGAAACGCGCGAATATAATTATTGACGAGCGGGCGCGCAAATTTCTACTACAACGTTGGACACGTTCGACGTGCGCGTACACATCGTACATGCCGTACTCGCTTCGGTTCGTGTATCAAATACGACGTATTATCATGTATACAGTAATAGTCGTCGTTTTTTTTCATATCTATATATATATACGGTAAAACTTCGTTATAACGCTCTCGTAGGGTCCAGAGGAGAAAAGCGTTAATACCAGGGAAACCGTCAAAATTACTAATAAAGAAATCGTATTAATTTTGACGTTTAATCGACTTAATTGATCTATACGGAAAGGTTTCGTATAAAGGTTCGGGAGGAACGGCGACGAAACGATTTGGCGAATTTTTCCCCCAGTTGGGTCATTCATAACAGTTCTGCGAACAACGTAATAATGAAACGAAACAACATTTCCCATACAGAGCGTCGTAACGAGTAAACGTTCGATAGAAAACTTTTCGTTAAGAACAATCGGCGATATGTTGGCTAACAATAAGAAAAATGGGTGGAAAATGCGACGAGGTGAGAGACGTGAGTTGAAGACGGCATCCAATGATGGTGCTCACTACCTATGGGACCGAGGAAAACGATCGTTATAACCAGGAAATCGTTATAACGAACTATTAACGCGTATATATAGATTTCTATTTGGACAGTACGTCGTGTACATTTGTCGTTTCACGTCCGCGTATTCCAATACGTTCGTCGTCGCGTCGATACGCGCGCGGGTATATTTTATGATTATAATTGCGCGGCGTAACGATTACAAAAGCCGAATCGACAACTACCATTTATTGGACCGGTACTGCGACGTTCTCGGAAATGCGCTTTATCGCGTTTGATCTCGAGCGCGACCGTATTATTATCGGTTCGTTAACGTTCCGGCTATGATTTGCCTAAAGGCGCGCGGTTATATTCGCTTTATCGTTCAAACGATTTCGAGCGCCGTTAATTACGCACGGGAGCGTTGTTATTTGATTAAACCGCGCGCACGCCAACGATTATAAGGTAAACAACTCGTATCGCGCGTTAAACCGGCGAAATTTTGAAACTCTTTGAAACGTCGAAGGTCGTTCGAACGTATAATAAAATGTTTCGAACGCGCCCGGCCGGGTTTGAAGAATACGTTTTATAAAAGGCGTTTTACGAGTTATTCGAACGCCCGAACGTAAATAAATATTCATACAACAATTCGAATTAAACGTAAAAATCGGCGTAAAAACCGCCTATCTCTACTCAACCTCTACGCGTAGTAATTTACGACGTTTTCCAGTTTTATTATATAAACAACTGTGTATATATATATAACTCTGTACGTATTATGTGTGCCGGTTCGAAACGAACGACCGACGTCGCTTTTTATACGTCGGACTTGTGTAAAGTTTTTCGGAATCGCTTAAATAGTCTGTTTCGGAAAATCGTGGACGAATCGCTACGATCGTTTTCGGCCGAGATACGCGTAAATATTTAAACGATAACGACGACGAACGATTTTAATTTGTGTAACAATTATGAAACGGTCGAGCGCCATGGCCGAAAAAGCCGCGCGCGAATATATTCGGATTCGCGTCAGGTTTTCGAAAACACGTTATATGAAATATAACGGCGGAATTCTCGAAACACGCGCGCGCGCACAGATGTTGTCGTATTACATTCTATCGCGATTTTCGGCTCGAGTGTAAATATTATTCTCAAATTGTAGCGCCAAACCGCCATTTTGGAAATAACGTATCTCCGCTTCCCGCTATCTAAAAAGTAATAAAAAAACAAACCGATACGTTAAACGTTTGTTATGTTAGGTTAGCGTATGCAAACATTTCTAGACGTATTACACCGAGTAGTGTATATCTCGTAAACGTGCGTAGTATTCGTCGGACTAATTGAGACTGAACACCGTTCGACACGTGAATAACGCGGAAAAACTGTGTGGTGACGAGAAACCTACGGATAACAACGGCGAAAAGCGCGGCGGAAATTTTCGGAAATTTACTGGCGCGTGAAACGGGTACGTAAAACGCGCCCGAATTTGGACGGAACGAGAGCGAATATCGTCCGTGGGGACCCCGTTTGTCGTCACGTACCGAAAAACAACGGTGGATAACGAGCGAACGAACACGATCGTCTCGTACGGCGAAACGTTTATATCGTCGACGGACAAACCGCGTCCGACAACGTCCGGCCGTAACGGGGCGACCACGTCCGGCGGCGGATCGGTACACGCGCGCCACGTACCACCACCACGGGCGTCGCTGCCAGACAGGGGACACGCTCGTCGTGTCGCGTACCATTCCGAATACAAACGCGGGCGACCGGTAAATAATAAATAACGTGTACGCGACGCGACTTCCTGTCCGCCGTATTCCGTCGGGCGCGCGCACGAGGTTCGCGTTTGCGTACGTTCCAACTATTCGTCCTCCTCCGCGTGGACGTGAACGATAAATTAGACGTCAAATTAGAGAGTACGCCGCCCGCGCCATAGTCTCGCGCGCTTCCGACATCGATTACAATTCCGACTACGATTGCCGTTCGCCCGTAATTTCCCGTCGCCGTTGTACAATCGTATCGGCGTTCGGTTCGCGAACTGTGCCCCGTCCGGGTGGGGAAGGGGGGATTAACTCGTGGAACGATTAACGCGCCCGTTCGGTTGGACACACGCGTCTACACGTCCGTAACACCTATCGCCGTTCAAATGGCTCCATCCCTACTCGCTCGAGAGGAGAGGTTTAGTTCGCGAAAATACGCGTCGAAATGCAACTTTCGTGATTTTACGCCCGGTAGTTCGATTTTTATGTTTCTTTTCGCTATCGCCGACGGTCGATAAAACCGCGGCACGACAATTAAATAATTTCGGTACGCGGAACCTAACGGAAACGTACGTTGCTTCGGTAAACGGGATTTACGCGGTAAGGATTAGTGTAGCCAACGCGACGTCGGAATTCGTACGAAACTAATAAACAAGCGAAACGACGTTTCTAACGTCTCCACGTTTAATTCGTCGGTAAATATAACAATATTTTCGCGAACGATTTTCGAAATATTCGAAAATACGATACGTACACAAACTAAGTATTCCTTATTATCCGAAATACGCGAGGAAAATATACACTAGACATCAAATTCCTGGTCTCTAATAATAATGTACGACGACGGCGTTCTCGAAAGTCGCCGCACACACACACACGTCTGAACAATAGTTCGGTCAACCGCAGCGGTACACGCGGCGACGTTTTTTTTTAGACTTGGCATCGATAATCCGCCGACGAATAAACGGGCGCACGTGCATATAGGTCAATAAGGTCCCCTAATACGATTCCGCGTACTTGAACACCTTTTTCCGCGTAAAAATAGTGTACCTAAAAGTACTTTGCCGCTAAACGTCTTAATACGTTTCCGTATTTTTTGGTTTTCCACGACGGACGAGACATTAACATACGGCGTTATCTTACGCGGAAATAATAAAATTCGCCGAAAGTTCTCAAAAAAGTGTATTTAAAAAAAGAGAGAGATAAACGATGACGACGAATCACCGTCGAAATTTTCCAAATTTAACGTATTTCGACGATTTCCGAATTCATAAAATCACCAATTTCGTTAAAGCCAATAGAAATCTTAAATTATAGTACGACGGTATTGTGGCTTTAGTCTAATACTTTTGCCTCCCTATTTTCTTATATACACGATCCGTGTAGTATAATCGGTATATTCAAATTTGTTCCAATTCGTATAGAAATAATTTCCCTATATTGTATAAGGATCAAAAAAAACCTAAGACTAGTGTCTAGGTAAATGTAAAATAACGTGACGGAATTTGCGTTTTTTTATTTCTTGAGAGTAATTAACTCGTACACGTTTTTAACTTAACAACGTAGGCATATACGTTGTACGTATAACGAAAGTCAAAAACCGAATTGACGCCCATAAATAAGTCTACTTAAGATTTAACGGGCCTATTAAAAACCTTCCAATTTAAAGAATCGTATTGAGTTGAAACATTACGTAGATAATTAAATGGGCTAATAAACTAGTGTAGCGGCGCGTCCCTTAAATTAATAAACGCTCGACGATTAATCACTTTTTAGGATATTCAATTTTTCTATTTTTACGTTTAACTTTTAACGATCAGAGGCATTTTATTCGTCTCTATAAATTAATTTTATTGGTTCTTACGAGAGACACGTTCGTGTAGTCGAAATTAAAGTTAAAAAACAATTTAGAATTTATTAAATGTAACCACCGTAACCGCTATAGTTTTCATTGTGCCGTAAAATGACCCGAATACGTCGGTTCGAGCTAAGCTAATTAAAATATATATCGCGTTCCTATAACTACAAAAAATATATTATGTATTCACGGCGTGTTAAATCCCGGATTTTATTATTATTAACCAAATTTCTCTGAATAATGTAAACATTATTCGTTAAAATATAGACTAAATATAATAGAATTGTTTTAAGTTTTTTATTCCGCAAACTTAGTCGTTATTTTGTAAACGAACACGTCATTTAATTCCCTTATAATTGTAACTTAATAAATATTTTTATTTTTTTTCGATTTATTTAAGCTTCGTTACCTTTATAAATAATTGTTCATAATTTAAAAATAATTAGATTACGACTACGTTCCATCGTTAACCTTTGTTCTTGAATTCTTTTCAAATGTACTAGCTAATCGAACACTTCCCTGTTAATGTATTGTTTTAAAAATACGAACAAAATAACAAACGTAAGTTACATTTACCTTGAGTTTCGAGCGATATTATTGACCAGAGTAGACTCTGTTTTTGGAAAAACGTAAAATTAATTTCAACGTACGAAAAAAAAACGCCTATTTTGACCGGCAAGTAGCTTTTATTTACTCAAAGAATGTGTAGTAGATTCTCTTACGTTGCGCGAGCCATATGTGGCGCCGTCGGTTGAACGTGACTCATTTACCCCGCGCAATAGAATATATTTCATCATGGTGTATTCAGAGAATGTAGACGAGTAGGGTAACGATACAGTATTACGGTAGTTGTAAACGAATAATTGTGACAACGAAAAAATTAGAGAACGACGGAGGTGTGTACACGCTGTAGTCGTATGACACAAACGCCGGTCATATTTTTGAAACACAATCGTAGTAACATAGGGTTTCAAAAAAACTATACGCGTACGTATTTTTAAAAAAATTAGATAAGTTACTTTCGAAATACGGTAACTTTTAACTAATCACGTTAGTCCGTCGTTCGTAAAATCGAACACTCCGTATAAACGAAAATGTCGGGAGATTTCGGAGATAATTCGATAACGAACGGTCAACGACGCGTTAAAATTTAGGTAAATTCGATCGACGAAAAAATACGTCGACTACGTTCGTTTTCACCGAACACGCGTTATTATCACCCATACAACGCGATCAATTTTAACGAAACGAGAACGGTTTTTGAATGGTAGGGTGACCGGTCGGACGGTCGGTAATTCGCGTCACGTCGTGTTTTCGCTGAAAACGGCCGGGCGTCAATGCGTGTACGTATAGGTCGACGACTCGGGAAAATTCGTACGTAAGAACGAATGTACGACGGTCGTTTTACAACGGGCGTTCATTTCGAGTATATTTTATTATTACGTACATAACCGTGTAGACGTAAACGTGTTCCAACGAGCGTCGCGTTCGTGTTTCGTCAACGAGCACGTACGATACAAATACGATAATATTACGGGTAACACGCATTTACGCTACACGCGCTGTACGGAGTGCTCGCCGTTTTGACAACCCTAAATATCTACGAGCGAAAATTGTTTGCGGTCTATTCGTTGTTTTTATATTCGTACCCGCGTCGACGCCGAAGACTCGGCATTTTCGAAATTAACGCACCCTCCTCGTACACCCCCAAAAGAAAACGGGCCCGGTACGTGAAACGAGTTCGTCGCCCAACGGAAGACCCGAACGCGTTAAAAAAGTCGTTATTCGCGTCACACATACTCGCGTTAATCACGAAATATTGTTAACGATCGTATTTCGTACTCGCGTTTAGATTTATCGCAAAAAACTCGCTGGCCATTAACGGGCCGCCTTCGTCGATGATTCGCTCAAATTCCGAAAATTGTACGAATTTTCCCGCGTCAATGACATTGTCGCTACCGTGCATTGCCGTTGAGTTTTACAATTCGATTCGTCCGTTGTCTATATCGCGCACATAAACCGATATCGGCGTTGTCAATACGCGCGGATCAATATTATTTTACGTTTTTCGCTCGAACTTTTACACGTCCATAAATCGACGCCATTGTTCGTAACTATTCAAGAACGAGAAAATTCGAAAATCTTGTTTCGCGGCTCTACACCAAACGTCGATGTAACAAACACAAACCCACCGAGACCCTACTGAACGACAGCCCGTGATTATTCTTACCGATCGTCGTAATCCACTCGATTATTTACTTGAGGCGTTTACGAAATGTCGATAAATCGAATCACGTACGTTTCCGATTATTTCACGAATAAAATATATCCACTGTCATCTAACCTAACCATACTGTATATATATATACATATACATAAGTAATATACACAGCGGTAATAATATCGTACGATACACGTTCGACAATAGATGCTGAACAACAGACTTGCATCCTAAGGGTTAAACGTATAAATACGACGTAATCGTTGTGAATGTTTCGACTATTGTAAGCGCGCGTACGATAATAATGCGTGTTGGTGCGACGGTGTACGAACGCCTACGACATTGTGTTTATTTATATGTAAAGAAAAAAAACGCTCTTATTATTATTATCGCTTCGCATCTCCCCTAAACCACTTTGTCCGACGACAATTGTGTAAGATACATTTTTGAGGGCGCTCACGACACAGACGGAACGCCGCAATTTGGATTGCGTCACGCGTGGCGGCGGTACCTACCATAATGAAATTACTTTAAAATACGAACGCGCCCGGCCGGACGGTTTTTTCAATGGAGGTACGCCTCTACGTCAGTTAGGAGGCGTGCGTACGTACATACGAATTAATCGTTTCGCTTTCAGAACAAACCGCGCGTTATATATTGTCGTAACAATCGGAACTGTAATTATTCGTGCACAATTACCAGCAAATAGAATTTTTAATTTTGTCGACAACTCGACATCGAATATGAAATCGCGTACGAAAGAGGCTTAAGACGATTTCGTTTCGTTAACGGTTCGCGTGAACGATATGAATTTCAAAAAAACAAAACTCGACCGTTTTCCGTTCTTCGCGACGATATTTTTAAACTGATACTAAACAGCGGCTACCGCCCGACGGTTCGTCGTTTTAAAGTTTTACACTATACGATCGTACGTTGGCCAAGCGTATGTATATATATATATATATTTGTTCGGAAGTAGTACGATTTGTCGAAAAGGCGTTCAAAAATGGACCAAACGAGCGTACTGTTTCGTATTACGCAAAGTAGTGTGGAAATATTTCGACCCCGCTTGACCTATTACATCCCATTACTTTATGCACGCGCGCGCGTATATATATATTAGTATTCGGTCCGAACACGTTCGGCTATATAAAAATAAATAAGAGATTAATACGGCGGTAACGGGCGTCGTTGTTGTTGTCGTTATTATCGCCAGTATTCAAATTAGTTTTTTTCCGATATTTTTGTACGCGTTCAATGAACGCGAACGTACTAAATAATATTACGCGATCCGTTTATCGTAGTTTCCGAATCGTCCGTTACTGTATACGTCCGAAGATAACAAAAGGAAAAAAAATAAAGCTTAACAACGTTTCGCGCTATCGATTACTCGTAACGTAGTTTCGACAAAGGCGTTAACTGCGATAACGAAGAAATCCGAAAACTACTCGACTACGTTTTTCGTACGTAAATTAGTTTTTCGATAAGAAATAATCTCGAACCAATTAAGGTGGGTCAAAAAGGATTAGTAGTGTGTGTGTGTGTGTGTGTGTTTGTAAATAATAAACGAGGGAACCGACGATTACGACAGTAAAATATGCCCCGGACGGTGCCTGGCCTTTACGTTCCAAGACAAACGCGTGTTTATTATTCGGGGTACAGAGGAATCGTCCGGCCTGTTTTCGTCAGCGACCGGTACACTGATTGCCGCGGCATTTCCCCTTGCGCGTAGTATATCGCGCCGGTATTCTGATCGTGACGAAAACTCACGAGTCCGAAAATTCGATACCGACGATGGAAACGATCGAAGTTCATCAATCGTCCACGCCAGGGTGTGAACGGACGTGTAAGGATATCGCTTGTTTACCCGCGACTAATCGCCTCGACGATCGAAGGATCGACGCTCTTCAAATGCACTGTCGATAACTAACACGAGCTCGTTACCAACACGCGAGTATACCACGGTAACCGTCACTTTTCACAACAACAAAAGAATGATCTACACAATATCGCGGTGTATGTATATACCAACGATTAACGGGCTAGTTATACGAATCAAAATAAAAAAAAAAAAATGAAATAAACGTGAACCATGTTTTGACTTTTTTTTACGCTTTTCGAACGGCGAACGTTATTTAAATAAAGTCTCACGACTTGTGTCACTATCGATCAACCGTCAATTGGACGTTACGACGATACCGTGAAAACCTCGATGTTGAAAAATTCCCGACCAATTTTCGGATAAACCGAAAAACCGAAACGCCCGTTATAATTTGCGTAATAATCTTGCCAATATAGCTCGGTGTAAGCCGAATGGTAATTACGGCCGGCTTTTAATTCCGAACCTTTGTCCTAATTATCGTTACGCCTTTAAATTTGAACTCGTTATTTATTATTTAATTAATTACGCCTTTTTACGCGTGTATACACAACAATTACGAACGTTCGAAATAACTTCGTTATACGATCGCTTCGGTTTTTAAAAATACGGTTTTTAAAAATATGGTTTTAGACGACGTCGCGTGTTGAACAAAATTACGGAGTGTTTTAATTTACAAAGGCACCGGTAGTAGAACGCGTGTAATTTGGTATCGTGTTACATGCGGGACTATGTTAATGATACTCTATTTACATATATGTGTATAGTTACGGTTATTATACTTATTCGAATATAACCTACGATACTTAAATATTATAAATATTTGTTTCAATATGGTTTCTGAAAAACGTTTGTAAAATATCAATCGATTATAACGATTAGACGTTTACACACATACGCACTGTATGCATTTGTAAGACAATTGAAATGCGGGAATAATTCTCGATTACCCCAATTTCGGAAAAGTACACTGTTCGTTAAAATTAAAAACAATTCACAGGAGAATTAACCGATTTTAATTATTTTAAGTCTTATAATTAATTAATTATTGTATTACCTAATAATCACGTTACGTACACGACTATCATCGGTACTTAAAAACTGAATACCGATGTTTTAATTAAAAGTTCAAGTGCACTTCCATCGAAAACACCATATAGTTTATGGAGTTCACAATGAACTGTAGTATAGTTACAATTCCGAAGTGTTTACAAATATATCGATATATATATATTTCACGTACTTATGGGTACGACGCTTTTAAAAACGAAATCGAATTAAAAGGAATCGACTACGTTATAGTTGAATCTATTTTGGATAATCGTTTACGTTAAAATGAAACGTTAACCTGTTCGTTGCACTTAATTCTTTTTTTTATTAGTATAAGATCTTTTTCGGAATGTCTGTATTGTATTATTGTAACTATAAGACTTCGTAATAACGCCGCTAAAAGGGTCCTAGCGCTATAAATGATACAAAATCGATAATCGTTTCACTTTAATTATGTCGGATTTAGTGAGTACTTAAGCTGTAAAATATTTCGACCATATAAATACACAAACTCGAGCGATAACGACAGAACGCCGCCGTTAATTACAAACGCTCCACCGACGTACGCTCGTTGGGATTTTTTTTATTACGAGCCAGGGACTACGTCCCCGGTACATATTCGCGTTATACATTTTTTTCAAGACGATCGTTCGCGCTTTGTTCGTTCCGCATTTTCCCGCAATATTCCTGGTTTTTATTACCGTCGTCCCTTACCCGTTAAAACTACGTCAACTTTTGATTTCCAAACGGCCGTCTATGATTCAAATTACGAAATTCTAGCGGGCGTACATTTTTACGGGAATTCGGACATATTCGTCGGCCACTTGCGGACGCTTTATCGGACATTCTCAACGCCCGGTAATTAAATATTTCTTCCGATCGAGGTATAGTTTATAATCGTAAACGTATTATTGTTAAAAATTTAAAGATATTACCGTATACACGGAGTTACGGAAAACGCGCTTTATCGAAAAAACGGTTTTCGTTTATTTACGTATTTTCGTTGTACACGATAGCGTAGACCGAATAATAGGTTAAACGCGAACGTTTCCGCTTGTTTAGGGTGTAAATAACATACTTTTGAAAATGGTCTACACATAATAATCCCCTGGGAGTGACTTAACGAAGGAACGTGGTAATATTTTCCGTGAGTTATTGTCGTCATCATCTTTGATCCACTTTGATCATTATTATCGGAGGACGACGACAATAACAATATTAGCTAACGACAACGTTGCGACTGCAAGTCCAGTCGTTCGAACGTATCCGCTTAGGTCGGTCGTTGTAAGTCGCGAATAAATAAAAACATTCGTGAAAAACCGTTTTCCATTTTTTTTTTTTTTTTTTTTGAGAAAATACTTCTACGGGAATAAAACAAAAACAAAAAAACGAAATTCGTTTAAAATATCTACAGAACAATTTGATAAGTTGCTGATTGCGATAAATGTGTCACGTACACGCTACGCGGTACAGGATCTATAAGGAAATCCGCGCCGTTTATTGTACGTTAATTTCCGCGTACACGAGTGTACCAATCGTAATACCGACCTGTAGATTTCCGTATTGTACGTGTGTATCGAGTTAAACAAAGAACGAACGCGACACGTTTAAAGGTTGGGGCCATTGTGTGACAGTGTGATGGTGCGCGTGTGAGTAAGCGAACAAAAAGAGGAAAACGAGCATGGGGATATTTTTTTGTTGTCATAACCGTAGACGGCCAACAGGTATGCGCGCGCCAATGATCGGCAAACGAGAAAAACAGACTGAAAACAGGAACACGTCGACGAACAAAGAACGGCGACGCCGTTGGTGTTTTGTGCTTTTCGAACGTAATAAAAAAGCGTTTTGAGGACACCCTTGACCGTATTGCGCGTTTATTTGTATTCCGAACGATCCAACAATCGATTATTGAATTTGTTGAAAACGACGCTGCACGGATATGTAACGCTGTACCCAAACACCCGGACGGTAATATTCTCGTTCTAGGCGATACATTTTACGATGGCTATCCGCTCTACGAGTATAGCGATACGTTATTTAATTGCATTTTCCGAGTAAGAGAGTACCGCGACGTTTGATACGACTTTTTGATTTAAAGAAATTGAGGGGAAACGACTTTTTTCTTAACATTTGGTCAATTATGTTCTACGATCTTTCGAAGTTCATAAAATTACGGCAATATTACGCGACGTCGTATACAACCCATACAGCGCTCGCAAGAAGGAACCGTCGACCGAATATTCGTCAAAAAATGAACTTCTTTTCTAAAACTCAATTCGAACGAAAATCGTTTTAAATATTCGGTTATTTAAAAATAAACCCGTATAATTATCGCGCGGACGCGTAAAAATCAAAACATTTATTGTCCAGAACCTAAGTATTAATCGGATAGTTCAGACACACACTGTATACTTTACTTCCGGAGACCACTCAATGTGTCCGTTGACGATAAACAGAACGGTGGTTCGTCCAATAATATTCAATAACGTGGACACTCTGCAAAAGCCGACGGAGCGCTTTGAAATGTACAAAATGCGTTCACCGAAACGGCTTATGAAATATTCGGGCGTTCGCAGTGCCGATTTGTTACGTCGTTGCCGTTTTAAATACATATCGCTTTAAAAAACTGAGAAAACGATACGTGAGATATACGCTTAGGAAATATATCGGCGAAATGTTGAAATTAAAAGTCGTTTTGGATTTTATAACGTGAAGTTTAAAAGTCTAAACGATAAAACGCGTTTTTTTATACTTCCCACGGAAGCCGTTTACAAAAGGTCAAACGATTAAATCGTAGTAATGTGACATATTCAAAAAACCTTATCGAGATAATGACGAAAAAAAAACGGTAATTTAGCTACTTAAAAATGATTTCTCTCCTAAATAATAATACACCGACGGATATTATAATCGAATTCGTTTTACGTTTAAATATGCCGATATAGATAAAACGAAAATACTAACAATTAGAAATTTAATTACCGGTTGTTTTCGTGTTAAGACCGTCTCTATTCTAAAATGATCATTTTTAATCGCTCGAGTATATGCGTATATTATAATCATGACACGTTTGAGATGTCTTTAAATATTTTGTCGATCTTTCCAAAAGCGACTCTCTTATTCGCTAATCGAATCGTTTTCCAAAAACCACGATTTATACGGTGAAAAAAAAATTACGTTGTCTGATAGCCTTCCAAAAATCTATAGCCCTGTACGTATATTTCAAAATAATTTTTAACCAACACGTCGCGTATTCTCGTTTTCTATCAATTTGTATTCGCGTATTACGTACGTCGAGTAAAATATAAACGCAATTATCGAACGCCTTACGATACAAAAAAAAAACGCCCGTTTATTTGGACGTTATTTCGTTAGTTCGGCTAATTAAACTATTTATGTACGCGTAAATAAATAATCGAATTCGATTTAATAGAGTAATTATTTCACGAAAGTGACCTATGAAGTAATACACCCTCCGGGGGAAAAACTGTATATATATCCTTTCACCGCCGAGATATACCCGTCTATATATTCGAATTCAAATTTCCAAATTTTTTTTATCCGTACAGTTTTCGATAGTTAAACTTCTGATAGCTCTTCTCCGGAAGACCGAAACGAACGCCGTATAGTAATGTCAACGTACAAGACATACTTCGTCGTTATTATATATTACTGCGTAATTTGTTTATATATTATTCGTATACGTATAAATAATAGGTATATAAGGTCACCCTCGGTTTCCGTATAGTGTTATAGCCGCGAGGGAAATCACGTTATGTCAACGCTGTCGATTTCAATAATATCGGTGTCTCGCCTATTACGATATACGATACTATATACGTACAGTCACGCCGTATGTAGCGAAACCGAGGGTCGTGTGAAAACGATACGCGTTTCGATCGGTAATAATGCCGTCTTGGTGAGTAATCGTTTTCCCCTGGTTCACCAAAAGTAGAGACGGCTTCCAACCGATCGATATGAAATCACCGAGAGAAGAACGTACGCGACAGACAAAATGGACGGACACCCGCGAAAATTAAACGTGCGTACGGATTACTATCCGAACGAGTTGGACCGTCGGAATTCCCGCTTTTGAATTGGCGCGACAAAAACGGTTCGTTTGTTAACCGGAAAAGACAATTATTTTCGCGAAGAAGCGGGCGCCTAACGGGTGCATGAAGTTCGTTTCGTTCGAAGCCGTTAATTATTACTGGATTGGTAAATAGCGAACGAATAAAGATACGCCGTCTGTTTTCGACCGAATCGCGCTTTAAAACGAAACGCGGACCGATCGGAGCGGTACGAAAAAACGTAAAAGGCTCTACAACAGGTACGGCGCTGATGAATGTATATAAATATCGGTCGAAAACGAACGAAATATAGTAACCAACATATATAGAACAAACAGGAAAGGCGAACGTCGACGATATAAAGGAAACCCCTATTATTCACCACCCCTCTATTTTAATCGAGCCACGTCTTTTTTACCGCGCAGCCACACGATGACAACATGTGTTTACACAACGCGATAACGGGCAACAGAAGTGACTGACTGACTAGCTCCGCCGAAATAAAAACGAATATCTATTTCGTTTAGGCCCACGTAAACACGACGTTTACGAAAAATAAATAAAAAAGTGTCTACCTAAGGCTAGATATATCGAATAATATCCCTCGTCTGTTGCTATCCATTATCTCGCTGTAGAGTATAGACGTATTACTCGAATTTCAAATTTATCACGCACGAAAAACTATCTTAGAAGTCTTCGAAATATATATCAGTTAATGTAAGTTCTTAAATTACGACGATAAACATTTGACGGAGCGTATCTATAGTTGTTATTTTAATATAAACAAAATTAATAAATCGAAAGATCAAAAAATCACGCCGTCCTAATAATAATAATAACATATAACGGGCTCTCGTTTTAAAACTTTAAAACCAAATCGAAGTGATATTTATAATAGACATATTTGTGTGGACAATTTTTCAAACGGAATTGTTTTCGCGAATAATGATAAAACGTTAACAATTATGTAAATGATTGGCGACTTTAATTTTTATTAAATACGATAGAAACAAATATGGAGAAAACTGACCCCACCTATACAGAGCGATATGAAACTTTTGAAACATTCGAATAAGCGTTAACGACGGACAAAAGAAAAAATGTTTAGGCGCTTCGACGTCGAAAAAAAAATTTTCATCCGGTACTGGTCCGCGTACAAAGATTAGAGGTTAAATATTAGTCATATGTCTCGTATGAAAAGACTATTGTTGTTCTTTTATTATTGTCTACTTAAAATTAGATTCAATATTGTTTAAGGACTGTATGTATGTGTGTGTGTGTGTGCACCATAGTATTATTCTAGGTCGCTAGCAATATACAATAAAGCGATTTTTTAATTCAAAACCCTTTAATTAATTAACGAATAATCCAAAAAGCCGATTATATAATTGTACATTGTATTCTTGAAGCTGGGACGTAACATTCCTAATTCGTGACGTCCGAACTAAAGCGTATAACGTTACGAAAAAAAACACGAATAACTCGTAATTGTAATACGACGATGACAATTGTTTTCGGTTTCGTGTTAATTTTCATACCGAACGAATAAAAGTTATAGAGTTTTAAAACGTGTTACTATAGTACAATACGTACGTTTCGCGCGAACCGTTTTAAATTCGATTAAATAATCGGTTATTTTCGTTAAAATCAAGATAAGATTCGCAACGACTATATTCCGATCGTCGTTTAAATAATTTTAATCGACGAACGATTTCCTCGGAAGAATTACGAATTATTATAACGATTATAGAAATACGAGATTCGCGTCGAAATGCTTTCACCGTGAACGTTTGGACACGACATCGATTAAGAAAACCAAAGATTTAACGACATAATTGAATAGGTTTATCGTACTCCGTCGAATTCCAAGTTATTATAAATTACCGTCACCAACTGAGAAAATTCAATTATATAAAGTCGACGTTTTTATCGTAGAACGAAAAAACGTACGATCATCCAGAGTTCTAAAATTAGTATAATTACCTTTTCCGTGTTTTAAAATGCGCGTACACCACGGGAGCGTAAACTATTTTCGACTGAATAGAACGTGTTTGAACGAAAAATTGTCGGTTTTTTAACGAATTTAATAAATTTAATTACTACGTTCGACGAAATGGGACACTACACGTCGGCGACGAAACGTATTTGTGAAATAATTTAGAATAATCATAAACGTTGTTACGAGCGATCGTCGACGAAAATTCGAAATTTATCGAAACGAAAAATAATTAGTATATTAAATTAGTATAGGCGATAACTCGCGTTGTATTACACGGCCATCGATAATTACGCGGGCTCTCGTTGTTTCTAAACGTACTCGGCTATAAACAAAATGCCGACGTTCTCGAAAATTTACGGGAGACACGTCAAACTATCACGGTGGTCAAACGTAGGTTTTCGATTATCACGATCGAGCGCTACGCCGGATTCGCGACAAAGTGGTTTTAGAAACACAACGGCACGCAACACCTTCCTGGAGCTTTTACGTTTCGCTGGTAACGAAACGTTTTGGACGAGATTTGTTAAAAATTATTCTAATCCTACTACGGTAGCCCTGACGCGCAGTGACACACCCCATTAGCGATTATTGCGGCGTCTCCGCCGAGTTACGACAATCATTCATATATAACCTACCGCAACGTGCGGTCACGCGGCGCACCTCTATTTATAAAATATATTAATAATGCCTCTACCCTATCCCCCTAGGATACGATGTATATATATATATGTGTGTGTGTGTGTGTGTATATAATGCGTCTTTTTCGGGACACGCAGCACGCCATGTGGTTACTAACGGGTATACTGGGCGCGGGATTATTATTATTAATTAACATTTTCCCCGGACGTCATCGATCTTTCGCGTGGTGTAACACGCTAACAAACAAAAAAACGGGAGTGAAAAAAAAAACGAAAAAATAATAACGACGATTAATATAAATATCGGCCGATCGGTTCGAATGATGGATATACGTATCTATCATCCACACGTGTACTATATAGTACCTGTATATATATACATACGACACGTTCGTAGACGGAGTTTTTCCACATAAACTCGGGATATGCGTACATAGATGGGGACGGATGATTCTTTCCGACCCGTGACCTAAGTCGTCTAGCGTACGCCGGCACGTTCGTTAAAAAACGATATAAACAATTTCGTGTCCGACCGAACGACGACGAATCACGGGCGACCCGTATAACCCCTTCGACTACAGAGTCGCGCGTACCGCGTATTAACACCGCCGAATTGACGCCGCGGACGTCGCAATAATACCGAAATCGTTTTTTCGTCCTTCCGACGAGTAGCCGGGTCGTTTTTCGCGCGTTTTGGTATTTGCCCGGTCCTGATAAGATACGGAAACGAATTTCCGCGCGTCACGCGACGAACTTGAACACCGAACGGCGTATATAGAGTGGCTTTTTACAGTCGACGTGTTTACGCTCGAATAATACGCGTAGGTACGGACCGAATACCGTTCGTACGAAAACACGGCCGCAATTCAATAAAAGCTATTCAAAAACGCGATCGTGTCGCGCTTCAAAAACAACGAATACTCGACATCGTGATACATGCGCGTTTGTTCAAGCGGATACACGTCTAGTATAAGTCGTGTTCGATTCCCGGATCGAAAAAGTTCAACGTCCTATCTAACCGTTTATAGTAAACGATCGCATTCCCGTATGCGTGCGCACGTACTTGACGAACGTGCGCGTATACTTAAACACGGCGGTGCTCTCGTAAAAACAATTACACGGAATATTATCGAATCCGCCGGCGAATCGGTGTACGTCGCCGCCCGGTCGATTTTTATTCGTATCGAACGAATAGATAACGGTGCGTCTACGAGAAAAGTAGTGACTGGACACATTTGTTTCGGTCGTACACCGCGGACACTTTGTGTGGTCGACGTATTTCGCGCGAGTTCGTTAAAAATTATATTTTCCAGACTTGTTCGGCGAACGTTGTGGCGCGTCGAACTCCCACAAACAACAACGGTCGAACCGTTCACGCGGTGAAAATTCTTTCGAACGAGAGTGGGAAATATAGTCGTAATCGGTGACGACGGATCGACGAATCCCCGAGTTCACTTCGAGTATATCGCTATTTGGACGACGTACCGACGCACAAAAAGGAATCGATCCGTTTATTTACGGAACCCCCCGTGACTGGAAAACGCGTACAACTTTCCGGGCCACGTGTCGTTTTAATTAGTTTTTCGGCTAGACGAAAGCCCGAGCTCGTTGAATTCGTCCGAAACAAAACATACCTCCGGGTAAACGCCGAGTTGTATACACTGCGAACGCGACTACGAAAATAAATTAACTTCGTACGCGCGTCGGCGGTTAAAATCGTAATAATAACGTTACGGCCGGATTTAACGCTGAAACGCGCGTTTTACCAAACGCCCGATAATATATTTCGCGCTGTGTAATATTATGTCTAGACACGACGCCGTGACCGTCAGTAGCTGGCTATTTCTACGCGAATTAATCTATAGGTTGACGCGCGATAACCACTTACCACATCATCGAAGATCGGCGCCGACCTGACCGAGCGGCTTTCGCTGATTTCGTGCACGGGTCTCGAGCATACCGATTGCACGGTAACGACCAGCAGCAACCGTAGAACCGCCTGCGACGGCGACTTCTTAAACGGCATGGAATCGACGAACATTCGGCGGTCCGTTCGCATGTTATCCGCGCACTATAGGGCAGTCATCGTATCCGATAGGCTATCGCGCTGGAAAACAATTGTACAAAAGGAAACGTTCGTGAATACTTCCACGCCGCAATTGTTCGGTCACCGCCTGTATACGGCCATTATTTACGAGAGAGATTCGTTCGTTTTCGACAATTAATCGATCGAATTTCGAACGCGAGAGGATTAAACGTTTGCGCGGGATTTCAAATCGTCTGGGTCCTTACGCGTCGACCATATCGGAATCACGAATTTCAAAACGAAAGTAAAATGTCAAATAAAAATTAATTCGTCGTATACCGGAAACGAACTCGTGTATACAAATATTAACGATAACTTTAAATATATATATATATATATACTACGGTTAAATATTCTAATTCGAATTTGTTTTCGGGCAAACTAGCGGGGCGGATCAAAATTCCCGGCGACGATATTTTCGAAATCGGGCGTCGTACCTACCGCGAACGGTCGTTACACTACGCGTGATTATATTATTTATCAACGCGTGTCGGGACATAACGCGCAAATCGAAGACACCCACGCGATATCCGTTCGTATATAGGCCACGCCATCGGTAATAAACGATATTCGATAAACAATTATTTATCGCAGTTTACCGTACGCGCGTCCTAACAGGATAAAAGCCGGCTGCTTCACGGGTCGAATAAACGACGATCGTCAGACACGTTCGAACACAAAACTAAAACGCGCCGGGTCGGGGTAATGGTCAACGTGTTATTATTGCTACCCCCCCCCTTGTAACCGTCAAACGGAACGTTCCAGGTCGTTATTAGTCGTTCGAGAACGTCTTTAACAATACTCGTCGAATAGTACGGAGTTAAGAGTGTAACCGTTTATTTGAAACAACGCGCGTTCGCGCGATAGAGTTTTATCTGAACGTCTGACGCAAACATAAGGGTCGTTGCGGAAAAAACCGCGCGAAATAAGTAAAATTAAACAACGCGTACGTCGACAAAACGTTCGGCTCGGATCTGTCTGTCGTCCCACTGGCAAAAAACGTCCGGCGCGCCGCCACTCAACCTCCCACCCGCCCCGTTTACGTGGCGGACAATTGCCCCGCAAATACCTACAGCGTACGACGTTCTAAAAATACGCTAAAAATGCGCCGTTTATTCGGTAAACCACCCTGTACAATATTAACCGTAACCCCTCGAGAATACGGAGGTGTACGCGTATACAGTATATGGTCGACTTTCGGTCGAGAGCGTTTTTCCGCGCGCGTCCCAAAACGATCGATAAAACGAAACGCGCGACGATGAGTCAACGAAAGTTACACGCCGAACAGAGGCGACGCGACGTTTTTTCCGTCGCCGTCGTCATCGCCGCCGCCACTACCGTCACCGGTAATACGCGCGTCACCGAATTTTATCGACGACGATTAACTTTTATTATACGGTTATTTTCCCGCCACTATAGAAATCGTACGACGTTCGCGGCGATCGACGGCGGCTATCTTACGGGCAAAGGATATCAACGTTCAGAGATACCGTATAACGGCATTCGATTTTCGATTTACGATGTTCATATCGATAAACATACGTAATTGTTATAGAAACGAAGAAAAAAACGTTTTAAAAACGAGTACGTTTGTGGGCAACTCTCCGTGCAACACGGTGTATACGGACAATAGGAGATATTTCCCGAAAAACAAAATCAATCTCCGAGTTATAAATGTATCCGGGGTCGCGCGATAATAAATGTAAAAATTATCGCGGGACGTTGGGAGGAAAATAGACGACGGCGTAATGGGCGTAACACGCGAAAACCTCACGAGAAAAATCGACGACAGTCGCGTAATATCACGAATTTCGGAAATTCGACAAATATTACGACGCCAACGCGAATCGTTTACGGTTGTTTTACTTTTGCGGGTTTGCTGGCACGTGCTATACCGTCCGTCGCGCCAATCGTGATTACGTGTGTTCCCAACGGTTCGTTCGTAACACGGTTCGGTTTTATTTGCATCGATAGAACCGTCGTTAATTAACAATTTTCGGGTACCGTCTCCGGCTGTTTGCCGTCGTACGATATCTAAATCGGTCACTTTCTAAACGCCGATCGAATTACGTACGCGGCGAGTAACACCCGTTTGTGTTCTACGGATTCTTCGAAACAATATCGGCGGTAATATAAATTATACGCTTCTTTTTTTTTCGTTATAAATCCGCGCGTGTTTTGTTAATTATTTTATATCGCGTTACCGAATTTTCCGAACACCAGCGACGCGCGAACAATTCGGTTTTTTACGCGACTCGGCATAATTTTAAACCACTTTTCGGTTTTTTTGTGTTAACAAAAGCAAATAGCGCGTCTATTATATTAACGAAAATGTTTCTATTCTTGTTTATTTATTAATACTGTTGTCATTTTTGTCAACCCACTTTATGAACTATACACGAATAATGAATTTAAACGTGCGCGCATATATCGTAGATATATCACGATGCTTATTTTACGAAAAAAGATTAAATATACGCGTTTCTAAATGTGTCTCCGATACGATAACTAATATTGAAAACCGTACGCTTCCGAATATATTAAAAAATAAACTTATTTTTTAGAAAAAACCGTCGTATGCGGAGCAATATTTAAAAAAGATAAATGAAATATCACCTAAAATATAAATACTCGCGTGTACATACGGCGCGGGTATATTATTCGATAAAAAGTGTTCGATACAATTTTAATAAGTCGACGAAATGTGTACGTTAAAAAAGGTTTAGTAACTCTTATGATATATATATATATATATACACAGTGTTTTTCCTTAAACGAATATTAGAATTGTAAGATAATCGAATTTAAATAAAATAATAAATTTAGAGAGTTTTATTATTATTCGAATTACGATATAAGTTCTAAAAATATAGTATATTACTCACGTTACCGAATATGTAATTGTTTATATTTTTTTTTTTTATCAAACTCTAGTTAACTAATAGCGCTATATAATTTCTTATATTGAATCATGAAACAAAACTGTATAAAAAAAAGTTCTTGTACGACGTGATTACGTAAAACGTAATTATTATTATAGGAAAATTGTTCGTTATATTTTTTCGCCAATGCCTCGACAGTTTGAATTGAAGCGATTTTCACTAAACGATAATACGCGAATTTTCGTAGACCGATTATAAAAAATCGGCTAAAATTAGGTAAACCAAAATTGAACGGAATTTTTTGAAAAAATAAACGTAACAAAACGCGCTTGATTTCCCGAATAACCGCCGAAAATCACCGTAGCCGCGCCAAACGCTTTCGAGGGATGTGCCGTAATGAAAACGACGCCCGATAATTATTACCGTTCGTAACAATTTCTTTTTGATTCCGCTCCGGTCCGAAATGCTAAAAGTACGTTCGTTTTAGATTTTATTGTTATTGTCGATCGACCAGTTCGCGGGACGAAACGTTTTGAAAATTGAATTCCATCGGCGGTGTACGTAGACGGCGGTTTCGCATTATGTACGTACGTCGGCGAAAGTATCTCGAAGGATCTAGAGGAAATTACCGGTTCCCTTTGAAATACGGGCGTGGTGTTTTTTTTTTGGGGGGGGAGAAGGACGACGGGTAGGACGACAACCGCTGCCGGGTCGGCGCCACCGTTACGACGGGTAGCATACGGTCAGCGGACGGCGGTGAGGGTGCCGGGGTGAATATACGGCGATAAAACGGCGTAGACGGGCGCGTATGAAGGCCGGGGCACCGGCGCGTAAACGGACCACCGCGTAGTCGACGAGAGCAGTGGCTGAAGGGTTAAGGACCTCCCGAAGTGTCGTCGGGACTATCGCGATAATCGTAAACGAGTGCCGGTTTACGGCGGCGCGACGATCTTTGGCGGTCGCGAAACCTCGACAATACGACGGTACGTGCGGAGGCAATACGTACGTTCTCGGCGCGCACGATCGACGCGAATCGATTTAGGCCAATTGACACGAAATCACGGCGCCCCTACTCACGTACGGTACTCGTCGGTTTCTATTATTAGTCGCCCATGTCCACGCGACTTTTACAATAATCGTGAAACGCGCGACGCGTAGGTAACAATAACGAGACGGATGATCGGCCGGTTAGACGCAATTGAACACGTGTCCGGTTGGGGGAGACGCAATGGTCTCCATTCGGTACGGCGGAATGAACACGGAAACAAATCTGTCGTGGAAACCGTCAAACGTTCGCGTCTCGCGGGAAGAGACGTCGGATATTTCGTTTTACCGATGGAATCGCTCAAGTTGGGCGAATTACGCGAACGTCGGTCGATACAATACGTTGTACGCGACTCGCGTGTTACGCGGAAACTTGTTTCGGAAACTTAAAAAAAAAAAAACCCTCGTCTTCAAGTGTTACAACTTTTCGTTTCGATTTGCTTTTTCGACAAAAATTTGAATAAATATTTCGCGTCGTCCCTTCTCCTCGCTTCAACCCTAAATACGAACACTCGTATTACGCGAAAACGTAAAACGCTAATTTTTCGAACGGATGGTTTGAACGTTCGACACACTACGTCTTATTATCGAAATTGTAAACTATATACGATACAAACGTAGTCGATCGTCCGTTTTGTAATAACTGCGTACAATTTCGGAAGAACAAGATCACAATACGCGACAATCGTACGTTTCGTTTTAAACACCTACCGTGGTCAATTTCATACGTCTTTAAGTATATTTTTTATGTAGAACTCGACGTAATTACCGCGGCGGATACGAATAATTTGTATAAAGCGAAATCGTTTTCCAATATTGATTTCGGCCGTTAAATAATAATAATAACGAATAACGTCGCGACGAATACCTACCGTACAATAATCGCCGGAACGTTAAATCATTTGCACGGCTAAGGACGCGTCCTGCCGGTATATATTGTCGGTTGAAAATAAACGATTTCGTAACCAATTAACCTCCTGTACGTAGTTCGTTTTATCCGACCGGTCGTCGAACACACGATAGAGACGATACAGGAATGGATACGCTATACGAAATCGTCGTTTTTCGCGTAATTTAAAAATTACCGACCGTATGGGAAATACGAAAAATACGACTACACGAATTATACGTAATTCGAAACACACTCACGCGCCGTACGACGTTAAATTTAATATTCGAAAAATTCACTAACCATAAGAGGACGATCGCGCGTACACCGTATACGGATATACATATATATACGATACGATTTTTTGGGAAAAATAATAATAAAAAGAAAATTCAAACGCCGAGCCCAACGACGTACACAACCGCACGCGTTCGCCACGGCCGCACCACTGATCCGTCGGCCGGTCGTTCGTTCAACTTAGGACGACGGGCTACCGCTGCCGTCACTGCCACCGCCGCCGCCGCCGATGCCGCCATCACCACCGCCGCCACCGAAGCCGCCGTCTGGCCCGTTCCCGACGACAATATATATTTGTGCAGTCCGTCGTTTGGCGCGCGCACACATACGCTCATTGTACGGCAGTATCGACCTCGAATACGCGAGCGATTTAAACGGTCCGTGTACTCGCCGTACGCTCGTTATTCGCGCCAAACAACGTTCGTTCCGGCCGGACGACGCGTGCTGGAATAGACGTCGGCCGTACGTTGAGACGCAGTTCGACGTAATAGGGGTAGGTTCGGAGCTGAAAAACACTGCGCGTATCCGCGTGACCGCGCGCATTGCCACGCGGTTGCTGTTTGTAATCTTCGGAGGGTCGTAACGATGACCGAACTATAAACGAACTAAACCTGAAATGGTTCCTTCGAGATCGATTCCGAAATGGACGAACTTTTGTATTCGTCGTGATGTCGGAATTTTCTGATAAACAATTCCCGCCGCCCAATTACGTTCGCGTAAATCAAAACCAATTTAAGGAAGTCCTCGGTATTTAATCGACGGTCGTATTCGTAGTGCGAACGATAATAAACGATTTTAACGAAAACTACGTGACGCGTTCGTAGTAAACAATGTCACGAACATTGCGTGCGTACATTGAACAACTGCTCTGTGCCCTACGGCTGCCTCTTACGCCCGTAAGTTCAAAAACCTGTGGATCGCGAAAAATTGTGCCGCGCTGTCTTGCGTCGTCTACTTCGCCTACGTTCCCGACCGGCGTAAACCTCGGTACTGTGTCCAAGTACGTATATGTATATATTTGACGACTTGTATACGTCGTTTCGATTATTTTTATACGAAAAACGTACTAATATGGACGGCTGACGACGAAAATCGTGTTAATTCGTTATTTTCACAATTTTACAACAACAATAAAAAAAACGAACAAACGTGGACGGGGACGGTCGGTACAAAAGTCGTAACACAAAAATGGCCACGAGGAACGCTCGACGACGGCTCGGCGTACGGAATAAATAAAAGGATATATAAATCGCCGGCGAAACGGTTCTATTTACGAAATCGTTTTGTTTATCCGCGGTGTACGGGGAAAAAACGCGCCAAGTTTGAACATTTTAATTATTTTCGAACGCGACGTCTCACGAAACGAATGATCACGCGTCGCGACCGTATACGATTTGTACATATCCCTATTCGTATCCGTCGTTAGGTTTTGGGGGGCGCCTATAAATAACATTCTCTACGTTTAACGTACCAACGCACACGTCCATTGTTGCGATAATTATTAGGTATTACTAGAAGAATACGGTGTTTTTAGCTACTTCGATTTGTAACAGTAAAACGCGCGTCGTTTCGGTTCTATAATTCATTACGTTTAACGTTCGTAACACGTAACGCGTACAGTTCCGCCTCGGAACCTGCGGAGGGAGAATATGTTCACATTTTTTCGAATTGTTCCGAGTCATCTCTCCGTAGGTCTTCGTTTAGTTCTCTTCTACAAAACTGCAATATAAATAACACCCCGCGTAACATTTTCAATTCAGCTAGTCCGCCCATTATTCTTAATCTTATCCTTTTATTTACATCCTCTAGTTTTCCTATTTAATTTTCCTTTTTTTCCCCTTCTAGCACTATATACTTCGAGTTTTTCTGTTATTTTTATCTTTTTAATGTACTATATGATTATTTACAATATCTAATTGTCAAGCTACATTTTACTTTTTGTAATTAACTATTAAATAAAAAAAAAAACGTAACATTTTAATCCCCGTAAAATAATCGTAACGACAATTATTGTACACGGACATTATTACACACACACACACGTGTAATAGGACAAAGTGTCGTACACTGTCATATTGTACGTACGTAAGACGACCCTTTCGGTTGTCCTCTCGCAAACGTATAACAGCCGTACGGGCGTTAAAACGTTTGAAATATTATAAGAAACCTACGCGTCGCGGTAACGCATATATATCATCGTCGTACCGTGGATCGTACACGAAAATCCGTAAACTACGATAGGTCCCCGTGTCCATGAATTTCTGGCCGAAAATAAAATCGCTGTTTGACCGCGAACGAGGAAAAGTGCGACACGAGAGTCTTGCGCCGGCAAATATTCGAAAATTGTTCCGGGATTTTTTTCCTTTTGTACGGCGTAAAGACGTTTCGATGGTCTTTTATTCCGGATTGACGAACACGCGAAATCTCAAGTACCGTTTACTTAGCCACTGGGAGGCGACGGAACGTGGTCCGCCGAATATCGAAATACGTTCGCACGCGCTACGCGAATACCGTAAAAACGATTGTCGTCGTACTTACACCACGACGTCGTTTTGTGAACGCAACTGCTACAAGTCGACCGACGTTATTCGATCGCAAAAATGTTATTACGTGCTGCTTGTCGAAACGCGTCCCCGAGTTCAAAACCTCGGTTACCGGTTAGGTAGATCGTAGACAAAACGGCCAAATATACGGGAAAGGGGGGGGGGAAATTCGTTCGTTCGCGTCGTAAACGAAACTAGTTCGCGGTTACGTCGCCAACGTCAAACTCTTCAATGAGCGCCCAAGTGCTCGCAATATCGTTCCCCTTTTCGGAACATTCGGCGGCGCGACGTATTGCGAATAATAACATTGCGCGTGCGTACGTGGGCGTGTGTGTTACTACATACTTACTGATCGTACAGGGAAAATATTGATCGTCGAATTCGTTTGTTATCGAAATATTTCGTAAAATAAACGCGTACGTCGATACAAACAATCGTATACTATTTCGAGAATAGTCGACGTTCGCGGTAATTTCTCTTTTAATAGATATATCTCCCTATAATTACGTTTTTACCCCTCCGCGGGACGTCGTTATTTATATTATCCTGTACGGTCCACGTCTCTTTCTCGCCGCCACGCACGCGCGCGTATTATTCACATTCGTAAGTCATATAGATGACGACGTTCTCGCGTTAAATCCTATGAGGCGTCGATGACAAATCAGATACGCGGAAAAATCCTAAACTCCCTCCCGGCCACTAAAACGGAACCTATATAACTTCGGCTAAAACCGAATATTTCGTTCTTAATTAATAATGGCTTTTGCGCGGAATCCGATACTGACACGTCGGAATTAGCGTTCGTCAAATACTCCGTCACGTGTACCCGCGATTGTTGTAAGCCAATCCGTCGCGTCCCGACGTTAAAAAACTCGTCACGTTTTATACGAAAAATATCGTCTCCGCCGACAAACGAATCTACGACCACGAATTGTAAACGTATTGTCCGCGACGGCTCGTATGATTCGCGCCTTACAACGGCGGTTGTATTTCCGCGACGGTCGCCGTTTACACATGTTCACCACGGACAAACTCGCCGAATTTGGTGGACGGTTAGTTGGGTGTAAAAGAACGGACAAACCGGCGGACGAACGGATCCGCGCCATAGTCACGGTATTCGTGCGCCGGGTTCGTAGAAAATTCTGACGACGCGGTAAACACCTTCCGATTTCTCCGGCCATTAAGATTACGCACGGCGATACGACGTATTAATTGAGGAACGGAAATCGGATTGTATTCTCGGAACAAACGCGATTATAAAAAATAATTACTCGACAACTCGGGCGCGCGCGCGCGTGTGTACCGTACGCGGAATATCCGAAAAAGTGAATACCGATCGTGTTGCCAACTAGCGACAGTTGTGGCGCGAAAACATCGAAACTAGGTCGTACACACACATACACACAGACGCCCGTTATATATTTACGTAAAACGTATCGAAAACGCGGCGGATATGGAGAAACCCTCCCGATGTCCGCGTAGTGTGTCTGTATGTACGTAACGCCCGCCCCCCCTGTCCCGTCGTCACGATATGAGTAGCCACCACGTTTCCTGCGGCCAAATACCACACAAGACTCTGTGTACGTGAAAATATCGAATAGACTACGGAAACGTATGGCAACCACGAATACCGTTGGTTGAAAAACAAAAAACCCCGGGGGCGATTACCTACGTCGTTTATTATACAAATTACCTGTTTCGTGATACACACGCGCGCGATTAAATATTCCGACAGTATCCTATACGCGTTTTGACCGAAAACAATCGGATTGTTACCGTAAATGATACACTACTTTACATCCGCTGCACATATAACTATCGCGTAAATACGGAAAACACGCTGTTACGAATTATCGTTACGTTTTAAACGTATTTATCTCGGGACTAAATTGTATTTACTAATAACAACGGCCATCGTTATATATTTATATAAGAAGAATATCGTCACGGCGGATATTTGTTTGTGAATCGCGTGATTGCCGTAATAAGTATTACGATATTTTAGCGAAAACGGAAAGTTATTAGTTATCCTCGTCGTAATATCGACGTATTTTATTAAAGCGCTTAATTCTATATGACGTACAATTTAAAGCCAATAGACTAGTGTATCGTGGCCAATATAAATGAGCCGTAACGCGGTAATTTATACGGTAACGCGTCGACAATTCTATAGACATTCGCCATACAGTTATGATGTATACATAAAGGGTGATGGAAAGTTCTCAATAATCGATATATATTTATTCGTATACTCGAAAATGTTTCCAAATCGTTTAATCGCTTTCTAATATATTACGATTATATATTATACGATAAATGAAACAATCGCGGCGTCGCGTGCCAGTTTATTTCTGCTTATAAATTGTTCGCATACATTAGACAGCGCGAGAAGTTTTTCTAAATAATACAATAGTTACAACTTACACGATTACATTCTCGTATTTAAAGTAAAATTACTCGCGAGTACCGCTATTATATTTGGTAAAACTTTAGAACGTTTTTACTAATCCGTTCGATAATATTATAATCATAGTTTGTACGAGACGAAACTGTACTATATAACGCGAAATTAATTATTATCGTTTAAATACGGAACCGTGGTAATGTCGTAAATTACCAGTCACTCGTCGAAAATTCGGGTAATTTCGACAATATTCGAACGGTTAACGCAAACGGAATTGTTTACAAAAAAAACGAACGAAAACTCGTAAAAATATTTTCGATATTCGAATAATTATTTCCTATTATAATATACAATATTCGTAGGCGCTCGTATGGGACGACTAATATAGTAGAATACCAAACGAAACGTTATTAAAACTCGACGCTATTTTGGCACTCGTTACCAATCACGTAAGATTGTAGGTTGCCAGGAACTCGGGCGCCGTCCAATTGGTTGGCCAATGACCAGTACCTTTTTCTCAAATGATGCGCCGACGATTTTGGTTCACGTTGTCGCGTGAAAATGCCTTTCTTGTTCCCTCCAACTCTCGTTACAGCTGAGAACAAACACAACGCGACGTACAATTCGAGTTACAATTTCGCCGCTCCCAAGACCCGTCAAAACTAACGTACGTAGTTTTTCACCGAAATTTGTCACCGATATTATATCGGTCCACTCACTTTGTTCGGTTTTAAAGTCCGCGAAATTCCATATCATTTCGCCGATGAAGAACTTCTTACTTCGGAGCGCGTCGAAGGCCTTGAAGTGCTCGGACATCAGTTCTATTTGGTATTCTTCGGACCAGACGAACGAAGGGCTCTAAACGCACCACACGCGTACAAAAAACGAAACGTTTAGACGCTAAACTAATAATGACGCCATTTTCGTCTAAAATACCATGTGCAAACCGGCCAACGTGTCGGCTCCGTATTCGGTCATGAACACCGGCTTGTTGTGTTTCGCATGCCATTTGGCCGCCTCGTCTTCTAACCTCACCCTGATGATTTCCGTATGGCCGGGTAACGTGTACCAAGCGTTGTACCTGTTAAAACCGATGACGTCCAAATGCTTGCCCTGTAAAACAGCGGCGATTTCGTTATTCGCGCGAGCGGTACCGCCAAAGCGTGTTCAATTCGGTCGTTTTCCAAAGCGTGAAAGGATAGAATCGCGCGTGAAGGATTTCCCGGCCACAGTGTTTCCACTCACCAGTTGGTCAGTATCGACATTTGTCGCTATAGCTGCTGTTACGGGCCGCGAATTGTCTAACGTTTTCACGTAAATAACTACGGATCTAAAAACAAATTAAACACTCAACATACGAAACGCAAAAAGCGACGGTGTTAGGTGTGTGTGTGTGTGTGTGTGTGTGTGTATGTGGTGATCGTCGTCCGCGATACTGGTGCGGTTAATATAGTATTAGTCGCGTCGTCCGGTTGATTATAAACAAAAAGCTCGGGCGAAAATATAAAAAACACGAGCGCGACGTTCAATAACGTCGTAATAAATGTTACTTACCGCCCTGTCAATGCTGTACCATTTGTTCAGAGCGGCAGTAACTGGTCGTGTGATGTCCTTAGATTTGACAAAGTTCACCACGTACCTACGTACAAAAAACCAACAATTAAAACGGCGGGAAATTGACGGATCGTTGGCGGGAGCGAATAACGCGCGGCCACACACCTCGACGATGTTGTATACCGTCGAAACGCCATCGCCGGTCGAACCTAGCCGCGTAAAATATTACCGAAAACACTTCGGGTCGCGGTTTCGGGCGACATTTTTAATTTTATACAAAAGCGACGGTATGGCCAATGGCCAATATACGGCATCTATTACGTACGCACTTGCGAGAAATGCGCGCCGTTTATTTGAAATCGAACGTTCCGTTCACCGTTGTTTAGTTTGGAAAAACTCGCTGAAATACTTGAAAATTACGTCGAAATTATTTTACGATTTTCGAATTTCGATTGGAAAATAACTACTATCTATCTATACGTAAACGGTGTCGAAAGTCGTACGCACACGCGTAACGGTAACGAGATAAACTACTACTGCGTTCTTTTTTCCCGAAAAAAATAACACGAATACGCGCCGCAAATATGTTTATGGTCGGCTAGTTTAACGACTATCCGTACGTAGACGCGAGTCCATCTTAATCGGCAATTATAATTAATATTACGGGCTTGTCGAAATTATTTTACGACATTCGGCCCGTATTCGCGACTGGCGTTTGGCCGTTCGATTGAAAAATAATTACGTACCGAACGCTCGCTCTCCGCATCGGAAGTATCGAAATAAAAACGAAACGTAAGAACGCGTTCGTGATTTTCGAAAAAAATTACGAATTGTTGGCGGACCGCCGTTTCGATAATCGTCGATTAATATTTAATCGACGGTCGGTGATTACCCGCGATCACGCGGTAGGTATATAGTAGGCCACTATAAGCAACTCGTACATACCATATCGTACCGAACGTGTACGCGACCGAGATATGGTTATCACGATTATTAACGCGCCGGCGATCGTTACTTTTATAGTCTGTTGATTCGGTATTTCGCGCGAAGAAAATATCCGAATCGTTTAAACGTCGCTCACGAATTAGCCTTATTTAATCCATACCCTTGTCCGCGTTAAACTAAAAATACTCCGTCGTCAATTATCGCGCGACGATAATCGAAAGTGCGACACCCGTTTGGGCGAACGTCGTATCTAATTAAACGCTCGTTGACAAACCGGTAGGATAATTCCGCAAAAAGCAATTTCCCCTATATCGGCCCGACGGTAAATAGGTCGGCGCGAGCTCGTCGGCTACGCGAGATCGTATTGTACGAGTTCGTCAAGTTATCGAACAACGCGAGAACAACAATCACGGAGAACGCCGCGCGCATTCGTTGCAGCGTTCGTGTATTGTGTGTTGTCTACTTCGTTTCGTTAACGGATTGCCACGCTCACTTGAAATACGAATCGGCGTCTTTGTGATCCGATCGCGGCTCGTTCGCAATGGACCACATGATCACGCTAGGCCTATTTTTATCTCTCTTGATGAGTTCCGCCAGGCTGGTCGTGTGTTTCTTCAGTAATTTGTCCGAATATTCACTAAACACATAAAATGTACCTAGTACACGATCGCGTAAAAACGATTTAACCCCAACGGAAAACAGCGGTTACGAATGTTCGAAAATTATTCGACACCGAGACCAACTTGTCTCGTAAAGAAGAACAATAATTACCGATAAACGTTTACAAAATAAGTTCGTACGTTGCGCGATACAAATTCCTAAAATCCGTGTTTTTTTACGAAAACGCGTATCGAATAATATTAGAGGACGATAACATACACACGGTAGTTGGTTCGTTTGAACGAACGCGTCCGTTTATCAATACCCTTACGAGACAAACAGGCCTTTTCATAACGCCTAGAGACGTGCCGACGACGAACATTTTTGGATAGAGCCGTTTTATGGGCGCGATTCGAATTAAAAAGAATTTCTATCGAGCTTAGAACGAATTTAAACGCGTTGACGAAACGAAGGCGTTCGTGCTCTTCGTTGCCGCGACGTATAGGCATAATTTACAAAAAGTAAAACGCGTTTCGTGCGCTCGACGTGTTTTTTAAACGTTCGCGACAGTGGCGTACTAACGAGGGGGGGTCTACACCCCTCCTCTGAAAATTTTTAGGACAAATTAATTTCTTACGAGACGTACATTTTTAGTCAATAATAACGAAAAACTAAAATACTTTTAAACTTCAATAAACGTTATAATGTAACGTGTTCGTTAATGATGAATAATCTATTAAAGTTTATAGCGTGTTTTGTTCCGTTAGGGTCGTCCGATTCATTTATTTAAAAATTAACCCCTCCTCCTCCCCCGACGCCAAAATTCAGGTCTAAGTACGCCACTGGTTCGCGAATCATTCGTACTACGGGGCGCACCGGAACGCCGTCCGAGAGTGTATTTACGACGCGTGCGAACGACGAGATCTCGTTCGCGCGGGGCTCCCATAAAAATCGCGACGTCGCGAAACGCCGCGGACCGTTTTTACTATAATAATTCGCTCACTCGGTATTAACGCTGGGACACTCGTCCACGATCATGATGCCGTGTTTGTCGGCGAAATCCATGATTTCCTCCGCGTACGGATAATGGGACGTCCTGTACGAATTCGCTCCGATCCACTTGATAAGATCGTAGTCTTTAGTCACCAGCGCGTAGTCCATTCCTTTGCCTCTAATCTACACACGTATACAATAACCGTCATATGTACGTATGTTTGTTTATAGTTTCACTACGGTAGGTGCGTAGTATACACGAAAACGTGATAATATTTACGTCCGAATCCTCGTGTCGTCCGAACCCTCTCAAGTACGCCGGTTTGTCGTTAATAAGGAGCGAAGTATTCGTCCACTTGATTGTCCTAATACCCACCGGTATTCGGTACACGTCGTCCACGTTCCAAGTGGTCGTCAGCCTAATCTGTTTAAACCAAACATTGGCGATACGCGTCCTTATAAACGTTCGACGAACGTAATTTCGAATCGACGAGACTTTATTCCGCTCTCGAATACCGTTCGGTCGATTTTCTTTTTATACGATTAGGCGAGCGCGCGTGTGTATACGTACACAACTCGCCGACTACCGTCGAAAACGTTGAAACTAAAATTAAACGAAAAGCTACGCGCGATATCCGCCGCGCGGAACGTCGCGACCGTTGCGAATATACCGCGCGTATCGTCAAACAAACGGGCAAACAGGTACCTCTAACGTGTACATATATCCGGAGACTTCGTCCATTAGGTACGGCCACCAAAGTTTCGCGTTCTCAATTCTAACGGTGCCCGTCAGACCTTCGGCGTCGTTCGCGATCACGGTGAATTTTTCTCGCACGTTTTCGTCGTTCAGCACCGTTATCGAACAACTCAACGTCTCCCCGCTGCTCAACGAGCCACCGTATTGTACATTGTAGTTGATTATACCTGAAAATACGCGTTCGTAATCCGCCTGTCGTTAGATTTACAAAAATATGTTCGAATACGATACTCGTATATTACCCAACGACGAACGGTCGTAATTATATACTGGCCGGTGAGGCGGAATAACGTACACGTTTGTAATCGTACGGTGGAAAAGTTTTTAAGACAGATTCTTCGAACACACCCCTTTTATACGAACCTTTTACGAACCGGACGTTTGTAAATATGTCGTTAGTTACGCAAATACGCGTTCGCCCGTTAATCGTTACGACTTATAGGACGACTAATGGAATTCGGCCGTTTCTCCAAAAAAAGTCGAATTTCGCGACGATACGTTCGAAACAAAACCGCTACTATTATAATAAACCTCGAACGCGAAATATAACGAACGTTTATAAGGATACAAGCTCGTTGGCGCCATAAATAAATAGACGCCGTACGCTTCCGCGGTATAGTTTACGAAAATATCGGGAACGGATGACGATCGATAATCGTACTAAAAAAATTAACGGCCATTCGTACCTATTACGAATAACTAAAAAATATTATCGCGGATCGCGAAACTGTGTTCCAGTTTACAATTGCGTGTATTTTCCGTTGGACTAATAATAAACATACGTGAACGTTTAAGCGACAAACGTATACGGAACCTACATTAACGTAACAGTAACCGCGTATTTTAATAGAGTTAAACCTAATCAATGGACGAATCTAAAAACTTTCCAAGTTCCGACGCTTTTTTAAATAAATTACGTGAAATCCTAACAAACGTATCGTTGTTTAAAACGATAAACGCGTTCCGTAATTGACGATTTAACGGGATAATAATATTGATTACGTTTCTTTACGATGGTATTACCGAAAGGTGAACTAGATATAAATCCAAATCATTGTTTTCAATTCGGCCTACAAGTTGCGTATTCGAAAATCTACCGATTAGTAACGACACGTTAACGAATTTGCGTCAACGTGTTATTGTCGTGAACGAATAAATGTCGTTTGGCTCGTTTTACTAATAAATTATTGAACGAACGAAACGAATAACACGAATTACCCAATCTAAGAAACGTAAAAAAACAATTATCGAGAACCGACGATTTAATTTCTGGGCGATTTAATCGAGAAGAAAACAAATAACGACAAAAAAAAACGTTTTTCTACTCGGTATTTACGAGCGACGACCGTACTTTTATTATCGAACAATACTCGAACTTAAGAATTTATAAGTACGCGGTGTACATTCGGTATACACGAAGTAAACGATTACGATAAATACTACTTCGCCCGATAAATCAATAATAAAAATATCTTATCACAAACGTACGAGTCGTTTATAAATAGTTTCTCTACCGCTAACGTAACGTTCACAATTAATACGATAAACGTTAATTACGTAATAGGCCGCGCGTAAGAAAAAAACGATTGTAACGGAATAAACGGCCGGTAACACGAATTAATTGGATACGACGCCGTCTAGAAAAATAATCGAATATTCGAACGGCCGGGAAACGTATTACCGACCGCGCGTTTTATCGAAAACCCCATAGATACGCTCGAGCCGCCGTCTAATACATATGTATGTATGCGACGGTTAAAAATTCGAAAACGACGATCGTGTTAAATTCACGTACGTTCGCGACCCGTACCCGTAATTATTCTACGTCGTAAATATTCGTACGCGACGACCGACCCGTTTGAATTTCGCTAGTTAGAAACCGTAACACATTACCCACGCCATCCGCCGTGTAGTCGGTCGTCACGTCGACGTCGTCGATGTACACAACGGGAGTCGTATATAGGAACACGGACCGATGAATGCCGGCGTAGTTGAAGAAGTCGAACGTGTACGTTTGAATTGTCTTGGGTCCGGCGTTTCTACAAATAAACGGAATAACGTATTGCGCGTTTCGAAATATCGCCGCCGTTCGTATTTCGCTATACAAACGCGTAGAAAACCCGACAATCGCCCGTTATTTACGGCAGGCGCGGGTACGACGCCGAAACCGTTTTTTGGAAAACGAAACGTCCGAATGGTTTCGTGGAGCGCGTTATAGGACGAGGTCTACAACAAACGCGCGCTAGATTTTGAAACCCGACTCGAACACACGGTCGAAACGCCGCCGCGTTTTCAATCGGTTATGTAAAACTACGCGCGGATAAATAAACAACGCCGCGTGTTGCCACACGGTCGTGTGTGCCCGTCGTGCCCGGCGATTTGCAAACGAAACGCACTCACGTGGTAATGTTTTGTAAAGATCCTTGCGGCACAGTAGTCGCTAATAAGACGTTATCCACTGCTACGGTCACTCTATTCAGCCGGCCAAACTTCACGTTCGTGGTTATCTCCCTTTGAAACGGTAAATGACCGATTTCGTGGTTCATCACTAAATGCGTGTTCACCCACTTCGAACAAAATTATCAAACGTTTAGTAATCTCGGACGTCATATTGTACGACGTCCGAACTTTCGAATATTCGTGTTTCGTAAAAATATCCGCCAATAATTTAGCGGAATCTTGAAAAACCCGTAATACAATTTTTAATAACGACGCTAAGCCCCCCCCCTGTAGATCACGACGATTAAAATATTGTAATTTATATTTAAATTTACAATATATATATATATATTGTTTTACGAAATAAAATTGAATATTCGATATAATTTAGTTTTTTTTTTTGGGGGGGGGCGAGAAATTATTTGATAATTATTAAAAACGTGTTCGGTAATTAACGAGAGTAATAAATTCGTCTTGAATTGTTGGTTTAACGTATCGGCAAAGAAAATTAGACGTATAATTTCGGTACTTTTATATTCGGCGCTTAATAAGCCGTATATTAATAATACGCCGTGACGGCGTACTCATTCGTACTCACCACTTGAGCCGCGTAATGTACACTGCCAAATCGCAGCCATACCCTATAGCCCTGTTGCCTCCACGATTCGGGCACGAAAAACGATTTATCGTACCAAACCAAGCCAACGTGATCCCTAATCGTTTTGTCCACCATCACGTCGTTGTAGCTGCTGGGCACCGGCATTTCCATCACTGGACCGGTCTAGAGGAATAGAAAAAAACGCCGCCGATCCGTTAACAAAACAATAAATTGTATAAAACTGAGCGCGTCGATTACAACCAACCGTAATAAACCCTATTGCGTGTAGATGGCGAAACTACGTACATTCCACTTCGTAAATGCTAAACGTTTCTATCGATTTACAATTTTACACCTGTTCGACGATTTATTAATAGGTTACCGTTATATCGTATGGAAATAGCGAACGCGGTGGTGGCGTAATAATTGGGCAACGTGCAAATGTAAATTATCCTAAAAGGCGTTATGTATATGCAATTGCGCTGCTTGTGCGTGTCGAAAGACACTATTCCGCGGCGGATTAACCGCCAATTCCCTTTCTTTTGCCACCAAATTCGTTGTGAAATTCGTGTTCGACGTTATACACGTAAATAGCCCTGTTATTCGACTTGTATAATACGAGTTATAAATATCAATCGCGTATACGTTTGTATTATATTTATTAATATAAACGTTTAACATTTTAAGTCACTGAACATTAAATCACACAAAGAGCGCGAGTATTTATTTTTGTGATTTTACAGATTAACGGCGTTAAGTGATTACGTTTTATGGATATTTAACGTATAAATCGAAAACATGCTCGAACACGACGTATTTTACAAACCGATAAGTAAAAATAAACGATTATTTTATGTACTTTGGACGTGTTGTTCCGATTAAATTATTTTTGAAAGCAAAACGTACGGTCGTAAAACATTTCGATGTTTCATGTACGTTACGTACATATTTATTTTTCGACGTTTTTGTAGGAGGCAATAATAGGTTTTTGCGCCAGTCAACCCTATTTATATGGTATTTATGTAGCGTAATGATCTGTATTTGAGTACCTGTACAAGTTTTGCGTCGAATAGCTTCGCTTTAATTTCACGAAAACGAATGTTCGTAAATTATATATTATTTTATTACGTTACGAAACGAACGTTCGCGTTTAAAAATACGCGGAATTTATTATTTGAAAAGTCCGTTATTACGAATATTAATATTATTATATAAAAATAATCGAAAATACGGTAACAATACAATTCGGTACAATTGAGCGGAATATAAAACGTATACGTTCGATAAACACGTTATCGACATATTTTCAATATCCGCTAATCGAATTATACGTTTTTATTGGCGTCGGAATGGGCGTGAAAAAACGTGTGATTCGAACATAACGCAGATTCGAATACCGGAGGTCTGTTTATTACGATTCGCGCGTACGCGGTAGGCTTGCAATTTTATTCGTTTTTAAAGGAAACGATAAACACCCGTAAATATATTTCTCCGACAATGTGAACGAGTACACCGGCTATTGTTTGGAACAAAACGAACGTACGTTTATGGGACGAATACGAACTATTAAATTCGTAATGAATATCGGTTTGATCAAACAAATATCTAATCGAACAATACACGAACGCGATCGAATACGATATACCGCTACTATTAAATAACGCGTTTTCCTCGTTTTCCGCAATTTCAATTATTCACTTTCGTTCGTTATTATTTATTATTAATAAATTTATTAAGTTATTCCTCGTATAATTAATATCTCGTCAGAACTTAAAACTCTTAAAAACGTCCGTCTATTCGTCGACAGTTCGACCGTAGAACATTCGATACTTACACGGATTTGCCTGAGCAGCTCAAAACGACATAGTCGAGCCCGACGAACCAAGCCGCGATAAATAAACGCGCGCAATTTCGTTACGCAAAAATGTGGTAAATAATCGTGTGCACGGTTGATTTGCAAATTACGCAACGTCAACGCGCGAACAATAGATGCACGACGGACGTATTAGACTAGCTTACAAACGTAGACCATAATTAAATATATCATACTGTGAGATCGAAACGACCAATGTTTCCAACAGAATCCAAACGTATTACTTAAAATGTCGTAAAAACTTTGTAATTGTAAAGCTTAAATCCAATAAGCTTATCGGAATAAAAAAAAACGAACGTCGTACACGATTTAAGAAATATATGCAACGTGCGCCTATGGGCTATTTATTCGTTACGCCGCGATTTTAAAACGCACGTGGTCTGGTACGAAACGTTTATAACGTTCCAATAGCGTATAATGGTCGCGAACGATAAGCACGTCACATACAACAAATTACGTAGCGTTAAACAACCGAACGAATAGTAATTTCGTTATTTATTTATTTGTTCGCGTAGCTCGTAGCTTAATAATATATATTTTATCCGTTTCCGATACGCGGTATGTGTGTATATACGTGTGTGTATACGTGTATATATATTGTAAGTAAACACAAACGACGCGCGATAGCTACGGCGGAATAAATAAATGAAATTATTACGAGCGCCGATGGACATTTTCGAACACTCCGCCATACCAATTATCTCTTTTGCGTTTATAATGGGATCGTTACATTCAAAAATACGTACGTTAAATGTTTACACGCGATCCGTGAATCATGTTTACGATTTCGGGGACGCGCGTTTCTAGGTTTCCGATCATTTTCACCTCGCCCGAACTAAACAATAATAGTATGCTAATTCTTGTACGAATGCAACACCGTCCGCCGATAATTTATTGCCGAACGACGGAATTCCTCCGGATAGTTTTGCGGGATCGAACTTACATAATTCTGTCGTTGCGAAATCGAACGAATCGCCGTCGTCATTTGTTTTTCTATGTACCGTGCACGAATACTAAACAAAAACTTTAGACGACCGTCGAGAAATAAAAAATATAACGCGGAAACGACGCCGATTGATAAACGCTCGTCGAACAAAACTCTAAAACCGAGGCGAACGTTTCGCGAATCTATCGTCGAAGGTATCGATTTATATAGGTATTCGTTTATTTAGGTATTAATTAGTCCTTATCAAATATGGCGGAAAACGAAGTTACGTATCGTTCAAAATATTACCGGCGTCCTTTTTACTACCTACGTATGTATTTTTATATCGTCGGTTATTTTTCATTTTTTACAATCTCCCCACCCCCTCGCTCCCGAGACATTCGAAATTCATCTACGCACGCGCGCGTATATTTGACGAACTATAAAAACGTATCGTATTTCGCCCTCGTTGTTCGTTTTACGGTAACATAGTCGCGCGTCGAATAATCGTAAAAAATTTAACGCCCGACAATATGGGATGTCCCAGACGGATTTACAACTCGGTAGGGTAATAATAATAATACCGTCGTTAATAGCGTTCGCGTAAATACCCTGCGCAAACGCCGCCTACCTAAATATAATATTAAGTACGAGGGACACTGGTTAGGCGCAATATTACACGTTTGCTTAATAACATTCGGACGCCAAGTACAAGACCACATTGGCGACGCTTTGAAACGCGCTGGCGCTGGCGGAAAATTCGTTATTTTTCCGCGATAATTTTCGATCATAAAAGTATTTTATTCGCCGAAAAAATGTATTCATAGAATCGTCGTTACGTCGAACGTACTATACTAAATATATATATATATATATTGCCTATACGCAATTACTTACACGTGCGTGCCGAACATACCTTGCTCAAATCTTTCATGTACCAGCGTTCCTTGAAGCCAACCAAAGGATCGGGAAGGGATAGCCTGAAGTTCCACATACCGTCTAACGATTTGACTTCCCGCGATTCCGACTCTCTCGGATACAAGATACCCGCCGCCGTACTGGCACACGTCGCCGCCAAAACCGAAACGCAAACGATTACACTTGCCCGCCACATCGCAGTCGTATGACCTATATATATACACATAAAGGTATCTATAAATAATACAAACGACGATAATTTGTAACTGTGAAACACTAATAGACGCGCGTTTATAAAAATCGAAAAATGTGTCGAGAATCCTATACTGTATTCATAACCGTTCCTGAAACGTACATATATATATATATACGAATCTATATCCGTAACAATGATAAATAATGGAAATATATTACACAAACAAAAAGATGACCAAAATTGACAAACTGGTTTTCGTTAATATCGAATAGTTCGTTTCGCGTTTTTATAATAATCGTCCCGTCGTAATTTATATTATTGAAGAAACTGGTTTAAGGAGTGTAACAAATAGATTGTTTTTTTTAATAATACTAACCGGAGAAAGAAAATAAAAAAAAAACAACGATGTCTTCTCAAAGAAAACCCGCACAGGAAACGCGACTAGTATCACAACGTTGCGGGACAATTAAAAAATGATGTCGATATCTGCTGCTCATCCATACCTAATACGATTTTTCCCCTTCCTGTTTGCGCCGGCTATCTACTAAGAACAAAACCTACCTAGTGTCGGCAAATTTATAAAGAAATATTCCCGGTGCCCTACGCTTCGTGCAGTTTATGATAAACATTCGTACTCGACGAATTTCACGCGATTGTGTCGCAGCGTGAACTTTCTAAAAGTACAATGGGCAAAACTTTTCTATTTATATAATCGTTTAGTTCCCGTTCAAATCGGCGTGAACCGCCGTAATATTCAACGATACTCTAAATCGCGTTTAAAACTAACTCGAATCTAGGAATACGCGGTTAAATGTGTCCAAATCGAACCACGTTTTTTTCGTTCCTTTTCGAAATTGAAAATATTTTTTCGATTCGTACTCGACGCTTGGAATAGGTTCGGATCAAAACTTTTTTTGTAAGCACCTACAATTGATACAGCACATACAATACGATTATACATTTAAAAAAAAATCGATTAATCGTAAATACGTTTATTACAAATTCTCAAAGTACCTACGCGAAAATTGATTTAATCCTATTAAGTATGTTTCGATCAATAATTTCGCTTTCACTTCTGATATTGCAAAACCGTCGGTTATTATTGTATTATTAATGTCGTCCAAAACTATCGTTTATAACAAACTCAAAATGTAAACCCTTTCAAATCGGTTTTTTTTCTTATCGACCGAAATAGTGTGAAAATTACGTTTAAAACGTCGCTAGTAAACAACGATTCGCTTACAAAACGTACATAACTCACGATTTAACTGTACCTAGCGTATTACTGACGTGTATTATATTATTTATTGAACGAGTGTACGCGTGTATAGGTACGAATTATTATTGGGCGCACCGGTGTGTTTATCGAAATAACGGTCAGGTAGTATAAAATAATATACGGCTAATAAATATGCACGAATTCGAGAAAAATTGTCGAAATTCGTACGCGTACGTACCGCGCGGTTTATAAATTGAAAAGATTTAAAATTGTAATTCGGTTCGATGCCCCCTACGCTCAGTAAGTGAATTATCTACATTTATTGTGCCACCAACGGCGTAACAAATCATCGTTTGTGTAAACGTTTTACAATAATAAACGTATAAATATGTGATTAAAACACCGGCGGACAATACTATATAATCCTATTAAAACTTCACTTTACGCGTTCGTAACCTAAATAACGAACTACGTACGATAAGTCTTTTTGTGTATACGCGTTACGTTTAAACGTCAAAAAAAAATTATCCGTATTACCTTGGCAAAGTTCTTTAAAAGCTCGACGATTTATCTTTTTCAACGTTATTATTATTATCACAATAACCGGAGGCCGTTATTATTATTATTTTTTTCTGTTAGTGTCGTTGTTGTTGTTGTCATTAAGTAACACGAATCCGGTATACGATTTAACAATAGTTTACACTTTATTAACATATAATCGCCCCCGTTTTTTGCTATAAAAAAAACGCGAATAATATTTTCTAGCTAATTTTGTAGTTTTCACGGACGAACATAAATTTCTCTCGAAACCGATTATTTTTTCGACGTCTATATAATTAGCTAACTATCACGATCGAATGTCTGCGTTTAATTATAATCTAAATTCTGTATACAATACATAATTCGTATACGAATTTGTATAATGATAAATAAACGATGCCATCTTACGATTTAAACAAATCGATTTATCGTTAAATGGAGTATTTACGAAAACCGTATATCGTGCGTATATCTAGAACGTACGATACTTTATAATTTTTTTTATTTTAGTAAACGTATAATTTACATCCTTAAACAACCAAAAATGTTAAGTTTAATTCTCGATAGAAAAAATAATATTAATTCGATACGTATACCTCCTCCGACGTGATATTATTATAACAAATAACGATTGACGTTGCAAACAAAACGTTAAGGTGATTTATAAATAAACGTAATATTTTAATACGCGTGTAAGTATAATAATAATAATAATAATAATAATAATATTAATATCGTATCGTTTTACCTTTAAGAAGTTATCCAAAATGTTCAAAAAACATTTATTCGGCGTGGGACGTGGGCGTAAAAAATAATAGTATTTTTCGGGTACGAAGAAAATAAATAACAAAGCGTCGATCGTACGCGTATAATTAAAACGTTTTTAAACAACTTATAATAATATCGCGACTGTAAATTATTTAACGTATTCGAGACTTGTGTTTTAAATACGAATGCCTTCAGCGTACTGTCAGTAGTCACTAACATACATCAGGTTTTAGCCGGTAGGACTTATCATGAAAGTGGGTTGCATTAACGAACGTTTTTTAACGTGCGCACGCGCTACGATAAACTTTTTATCGTAATCGCGAATGTAGAAATTTTAAAAATGTCGTAGATAATTTTTACTTATTTAGATGATCGATATTGCGGCTTGGTGAATTTTAAAAACGAAACTATTCGTGTACGCGTATAAATTGTTTCTGTATGAAGAATATACGCGATACATTTCAAAAACCTGACGATTCCCTTTGAAACTTTTATCTTATAATAATCGCGCGTAGCTATTCAATTAACGATTAAACCGATATTAAAATTACGTTGGTAAAATATTGGTCGAATTACTCGTCTTAAATTCGTACAATAAATATACCTCTGGGGAAGTACCTATTCGAAACCTTTGTACGACGTGAACTTTAATATTTTTCAATCGAACGCGGTCAATATTCGTTTTAAGTTTCAATCGAAAATTTCGTGAGTCAGTAAACGCCAACCGTTTATCGGATTCCGTCGAATATTTTAAACGAACGATAAACGAATATATTTGACGCGGTAATTTTTTTCTTTTTCTATAAAACATAATAATATTAGTCCGTTACGGGAATAGTTATCAAAAGGAAATATAAACGTAGTTCCAAACGGTTTTTTTAATCATTATATACAGTGAATGTTTATAAATACGTAAGCCATAATCTATAGTCTATAGTGTACGTACATTATACAATATGCCTACATTAGATTAGATAATATACGTACGTGCAATTATCTACGTTTATAATTGATGTTTGGATAAACGATCGTATTTTACGATCGCGTTACGATTTACTTATAAAATATGAAACGTCGACCTTTCGATAACGATCTACATATCGCTCGTCGTTTAACATAAACCCGTTTAATCTACACACGTTAAATAACGATATCATTCGACGCGTATATTACTCGGCGATCGTTAAGTTCAACCCTTAACGAGATACGACGGACGTTGAATCGGATTAAAAAACGTTTATTTTTGTTTAAACCGAGTCGTTTTTCAGTCGCGGTACAAAATATAACGTTTTATCGCGTAAACATATTTTTGATGACTAAACGACGATAAATCGGTCATTAGTATTGAGTTCATTAGCCGAATGATGGTAATAACTATAAAAAAAAAATACTAAGAAACACAAAGCAAATAATGGCCAAAGAGGTCAATTGGTCGGCGTATTGATATTTTTTTTCTGTTACTTTATCCTGTACATTACTAAACATTATGATCGGACGGATATATAAATATCTATTACGCGCGTGTGTGTAGTAGTAGTAGTAGTAGTAGGACATTTACAAACAACCGTTGTAACAACAATGCGCCGCGTAATGGTACCAACCCAGCGATCAAGTCTAGAAACTTTCCCCCCCATGATCTATAACGCGATATCCTTAAAAGGACCATCAGGACTATTTGTAGTCTTCTTCGGTATCGCGCGCTTCTTTTTTTTAGCGAAATAAACTTATTATGGAGGGAAGTAATTGTATTACAATGAAACTTTCTTTTGTCTCTTAACGTATTCTTTTATGTCACCGCAGCTACTTAGTATTCGTCGTTTCACCAAAGATCCGTAACACACAGGACACGCGCTAATCAAACGTTCGATTATCGACATAATAAACAAATATCGTTTACTCTCTATGCATATCAAAATCAACCCAATTAGTACCTACGATCAATTCGCTTAGATTTCGATTAGAAAAACCGAAAAAATAGATCGTTCCGGAAATTATATTATACGTACGTAGTATAAAATGGGGTAAAAATGACGATCGAGTTAATTATTTATGAACGATTAAAATGTTCGTAAGCGCGAAAATACTTCGAATAATAAATAAACTTGACGCTGTTCAAAAGCGTAAAAACCGTCCGGTTTTCTAACCGCTAACTTTCTTGCCTCCGCGCGCAATTATCCAAAAAAACTCGTTCAACAATCGTTCACGCGAGTACACGGCACGAAAAACGTATTCCGCTCGCCGCGAATATATTTCCAATTTCGATAAGTAAACGGCAACGCTCGGACGTAACGAAATTATAGAGCGCAATTAGAAATACATTTACATACGCCAGTATTGATTATTGATTACAAGCCGTTAACAGGAATTATATTATTACCGCGGTACCCGACGGGTGTTTTAAACCATTAGAGACATCCAGTCGTCGGTGAACTTGCTCCCCTTAGGGTTTTATTCGTTCTACATCCATAACATTATGCCAGGCGGGCAGGTGGGTAAAAAAAGAGAGCGAAATTCGTATCGATACTCTACAAACCGATTATCGGAAGAAATAATATTTTTCTATTAGGCGTATCTACTATGGCCATATAGACTTTACTAATATATATATATAGACTACTCTATCTTTAGTTGCATAACTGACATACTTCTTGACGTAGGTATATCAATTGAATTGAACCTTATGGATGGTCTGTATTCTATGGTAACTAAAATTGGACATTTCCGGTATACCTTGTCTGGCCATTTGTAGCGCCGTCGACGGAAATTTAATACGTTAAATTATTTATGTCGTTACTATACGTACGATGTGTGAGGAACAAAAATAATTTAACGTCTTAAAAGTAGGTAATCCAAACTTCCACGTCTATGTATATATATATATATGAAAACATATTATGAAAAATGAAAATAGAAATAGTTTCAGGATAATATACGAACGTGGGTAAAAAACTATCTAGATGTCATTTTTAAAAACGAAAATATACATGATAATTATATTATCGGGTTATTATTTTTTTTTTTGGTATTTTCTTTAAATTAAAATTTGACGTATATTATTTAAAAAAATATTACGTACGGTCGGGCGTAACGTGCGATTTGTTTTTAATGTCATCTATAGGAAAACGTTTTGCGAAATAATTTCTCTTTACGGAGTACAACGTATTGTTTAATAAATACAAATAAATTATTAAACACACGTTCGTTCCCGTCCATTTAGCCGTGAATTTTTTTCGTAATTTTATTAAATTTAACGCCGTACGAACGAGTAAATATACCAAAACTATAGACGATGTTTCAAATTTTTTAATTTGTCGTAGAATATATTCGGTAAAAACGTTCGTTTATTTATATTTTACAACCGCGTGAAAACTATAATAAATCTAATATATAAGCATACGTTCGATATAATAACTATTATAAATTTAATATATAAAACGTATTAGTTCGATGTAATAATAAAATCGTATTTACAATAACAAGGTAAAGATTATTGTAAAGTTCAATATCACCCGTGACTTCGTTCATTGACTCGAGATTATAGTTATTTAGCGACAAGGTCTGTATCGATAGTCGCACCGACCTATTCGATACGGATCTGTCACTCTTTTGACAGCCACGGACGTGGACGAGGTTTTCGTAATAGTTTTAATTCGACTTTATAGTGTATCCGATTTTTTTTAGTTTAATTTGTTCTTTTTTACGTAAGTTCACACCAAAAGGTATAGAGTAGTCTTCTCCATCCATCGTTCCCCGGGACGGAGTCCGCGTTCGGCGAGCTGCAGTGAATAGGGTAATATGTATGTTTGATGCAATTTCCTTAATATGTTTAATTTTTCTGCCTTTCTCATTTTGATTAATACCGGTATAACCTTAACGACATCAAAATACCTATATATATATTCAATTACTAATTTGTTTTTATTTCCTTTTTTCTTTTTTTAATAATAATAAAAATCCCGTCGGCTCCGATACTTGGATCTCGGCCACGGGTTGGTGACATCATCCCTGTCGGGTCATCATACGACGCTCCTCCGGCATCTCGGAGCGAGTCGTCGCAACATATACTATATAGCCACTGAAGATAACTACTAATAATACACTACAAACTATTAAAGAAAATCTACTATTATTAATTTACGGAAATATTACTTTACGTTTAACATAAAAATTAAAAATTAAATTATATAATAAATAAATTAAAATTAAATTCGGATACTATCAAACATACAAGCGAATTGAATAATTATTAACACAACAGAGATGCTCGAGAAACATAAAATATCGTTACGTATTTGAATCGTTTAATTTCGTTTATTATTTAATTAATAATAGTAATAATAATTATTTATAACTTACTAAAATACGAAATATTTACTAATTAAGTAGGTAGGCCATAGAAAACATTCGAATTATTTGCCGCTGTATCGCTTGCCCCTAAAAAATTCCATAAATAATTATTATTAATCTTACTAAATCGTAGACACTTAGAAGCGTCTAAATGAATAAAAATCCTAGTTTTACGCAACAACAATCGATCCCATAAATTACAATAAACTAACCTACATGAGAAGAGAATACAGAAAGAAAAAGAATTAATAAGTAGGTCATTTTCGGCAAAACTCTCCTTGTTAATACTATTTCATTTCTTATTAGTACGCAACACGTCTACTCTGTCGCGAAAAAACAAGTTTTGATTTTTCGACAATTTGCTCTTATATCCGAAAATATTGCGACGAACTAAAGTATAAAAATACTTAATAATCGCGTACACTAATTTTTGTTTTAATCTTCGTTTAAATACGTTTGAAACCGTAAACGTACAGATAGTTTTTATTTTTACAAATCGAATGGCATAGCCTAATTACGAATATACGATTGTTATAATCATATAATTAAAATGGAAATATTACGAATGGAAAATTGATTTTGAAATACGCAAATAGTTCTTTAAAATAAGGTCCGTATAACGATATAAGTAAATAAAGTATCTAAAATGTAAAATAGTATATTTTCTTTTTATAGTTTTATTTTTTATTAGTTCTTTGTAATATAACGAAATGTATGCTATATGATTCTCGTAAAAATATAATACGAAATTATTATAAAAAATATAAACCAAATTATTAACACTTACTATCTACGAAATATCAGACTTCAGTTTCGATTTCAAATGTATTTACCGCTGAAAATGCTTATTAACTTCTTTGTATATCGTCTACCCAATGTGATAAAGTATTAAATAAATAATTCGAGGTTATGTTGATAAAAATCATACCAATACGAATAATGCGTATATTTTATAGGAATAAAGCCGACCGTATCTCTTCGCTTTAAGTTCGTCGCTCATTTTACCAAATTGCGTTTATTAATCGATAATTGCGAATAATTTATCGTTTACGTTGATAATTTGTAGTATTGTATTTTTAAATTAATCTTAAACATGAACACAGTAATAAAATCATTGGGATATTCTTTGAAAATGTCCAACATGGTCATTGTTAATAATCTTACCAGAAATATCGCTATGACGCCTATTAGTCGATCACTATGGTCTACAACTCGAAAAATAAACGCTTCTCAACCTTTCAATGTACGGCTTGCGCATTCATCAGGTTAGTTTATTGCATGTCAAACGTTTGCGTAATATGCGTTCGTATATTAGACAATCTGACAAAAAAACGTTAAACGAGTTTTTATATTTCAGTTGAAAAAGAATTGCAACAGTTTTTGGTTAATGAAATAAAATCCGAAGAACAGACATCAACCAAAACCCAATTACCGAAGACATTTGATGGATTCAAAGTCTCTACTGATGGAGCAGAAGTTGAACTGTTAAAGGAAACTTCCAATGAAACGTAAATTATTCTTTAATAAACTAACTAATTAAATTCAATTTTAAAAAGAAAAACGCCTACAAATTTGAATTATACTTAACCTCCCCTTGTATTCGACTGTGATTAAGAAATATAATAAATAGATAATACAATTACACCTATGTCTGTTAAAATGATTACACATAAGAAATATGTTCTCTATGTTGTTCTTTTTCTTTTATCTTACTGTTTGACTCATTATCAAATTTAAAGATCAAAATGTTATATCTTGTCGGTTTATTCTAATTATAAAAAAATTATTGTACTCGAAGTATTATAATTTTCTCCTTCCTGAAAAATAAATATTAAATATTAATAAATATTAAAAAAACTAACAAGAGAGATAATTAATAAAGTATTTGTCTTTGTTAATTGATCAATTGACCGAAATATTATAATTGAGATAACTACAGTGATTGTGTAAAAAATATAAATCTTATGTTGAGAGTATAAATATCATGTATTAATTATATTTATAATAATAGAATTTCCGTGAAATTTAACATCAATCATTCTATATCTGAAGAAGATAACGAAGGCGCAGATAAAGTTACATTAAGGTCTAAGCCAGATTTTGAAATAGATATTACACGAGGTGATGTTATTCTTGGTTTCAATTGCTCATATGCGAACAACTTTGAAAACTCAGAATTAGAAGAATCAAGCGGTACTAATAGATATAACGTATAAGTTAATTTTCAAAATTCTATAAAGTATGATTTTACAGATGACATATTTCACATTGATGAGGTAACTGTTTATGAAAACAAATTCTCGGACAACAAATACGCCTTGGGTGGAGATACGTTAGATGCTGTAAGTTTAAATAATATTGTCAATATGCGTATATTTTTAATGTTTTATATTTCTTCGTAGGATTTGTATGATTTATTGATGACATTCCTAGCAGAAAAAGGTATATCCAATACATTCGTCGAAAATCTTTCAGATTTGAGTACACAATATGAACAAACGGTATATGTTAAATTTTTAAACGATTTGAAAAAATTTTTTTAGAATAAATGATTAAAATGTAAACCCTAATTTTGTATATTATTTTAGTCTTATTTAATTAAAAGTAAATTGATGAATGTTTCTTATAATAATTATTCTTTTTCTTTTTACTTGTTTCGAATTATACCATACTAAGTATTCTGTATTTCTATGTACCCTCTTATGAATGAATAAATTAAATAATACACGTTAGTGAAACGATTCTATGCCACTTTAAAGTGTATATTTTAGATTTGAATTGACTTTGCACAATTCCAGAATATAAAATCCGCAATGTGGTGACAAAACAAAAATATAATGGTTTTTATAAATATTGTATATCAAATTAACTTTGTGTTTACACTATTGACAATTGTAAAAGTATTAGAATAAAATTATTTAGCAAACAGTGATTTATGCAATATAAAATTTAGTCAAAATATGATTTAATTTTTAGGCGAATAATTTAGAAAGTGCAATTGTGTGAATTCAAAGGCATATATACAACAACTTAATGTATATATTTCGTTAACTAATAGGGTTTTACCTACAGGCTCATTCGTGTACATTTTTTTTTTTTTTACAAAGAATTAATACAAATACAAATTGTTCTAACAAACTTGCAAAATATTCATTAAACTATACTACTATAGTATGTAAAAACTAAAATACTGATCGAGGAAATTAGCTTCCATAATTGTACTAAACTAATGAAAATAATGTGTACTAACTGAAATTTAATTTTATGTTATATGGTCCTTATACTGAGAATAGGTTAGGTACATAGATATACTTAATGAAAGGTTCTATTAATATTTCTAATATTGGTGTTTAAATATATTTTTAAATCCTAACAATTATAATATCAATATATTATTAAATTACTTGTATGAAATTTTTATTTGGAATTTAAAAAGAAATTGAATGTGTTCGTTTATTTATTACGGACTCAAATTAATAATCCTTAGCGCTTACATATAAAATGTTCTATTAAATTATGTAATTCCTATAAATGGGAAAAGATTTTTGTATATGCAAATATCATCATCATCATCCTCGCCTTATTCCCTTCTATTTGGGGTCGGCCACCTTAGTCTTAAACCTCCATTTGCCCCGATCTCCCACATCCTCGACACACACACCAGCAATCCTCATATCCTCCTCAATTGTGTATATTTGAATATGCAAATGTACGAATATTAATTATATTATCAATAGGAAAGGTGGTTTTTTATATTTTTTAAATTGCCAATCGCCTTGAAACTATTTATTATTAATTTAAATATACTCTTTGTTATGGTAATAAGAACTTTAATTAGAACATATATTTAAATTTAACATATAAATGAGACCTAATTTAATAATTCAAAGTACTCTTGTTTTATTTCCTTCGTACAATTTGAATTAATAATAAGTTTTATTTCGAAATACATTACACAATTTAAGATAATAGACGATATAATAATAATATAAGATATTTATATAAATGGCTTAAGGGAACTTGTCAAACAACGATTCGGCATGATTATTAATTTTGCCGTAATATTAATTAAAAACCCGAAATAAACTGTTTGTTATTGACTCGTACAATAATCATAACGTCACGTTGAAATTTTAAATTCAAATTTTTCCAACGCGTTTAATTTTGACAAAATATTAATCTAAGTTACCTGTGAAACCATATTTTACCTTCAATTTCCCATTTTGTATCATACGAGCGCTTATAAAATATACAAGTACCTTGAACTTTAACGCACTACAATCATCTTGAATTGTTTACTATGATTGACGTTCAATTACGGCGTTGATTGATTTGAACGCAAAAATCAAAACTAAAAACCATACACGCTTCTTAATAAACACAACATCATTACTGTATTTCGAACGAGACAAAGATACACAATTTCTATTACGAGTATATGATCTCTTAATTGGTATAATGATTAATAATAATAATACGATATACGATAATAACAATATTAAAAACTACAGTAAATGTACTACCTGTTTTATAAGGCGGTTAGTGTCTTGTGGTTTTATTTCTTGGCTTCAGCAAAATTCGAGTAAAGTATTGACAGCGCCAATCATTCTTCGAACCATACAATAACCGATTCGTGATTATTGTTAGCTCAAGATTACGTTCATCCGGAATTTGTGTCGAGATGAAAAACGAAAAAAAATTTATTATTTTTCCATCGTTTTCCGCTATTGGTAAAAATGGTATATTTCCTAAAACATAACCCTTTTCAACATTTTCCGGACTATTGTCTCTTAAACTGTACAACGTGTATGTTAATCGAAACACGCTTGTTGCGTTAATTTTAAAAAACCTCGTCCTCTTCCGTCGTTTAAATAGTATACCTACAAAGTGTGTTCATCTCAAATTTAAATATAAAATTAGCTATAATGTATACAGACTTAAAGTAAATATATAGAAATCCGAATGGTATTCAAATGCAATATTCCTAAATCGCTTGTCCTTGATAGCCTGATTTGATTTTAAGTAGATTTTTTACCATTTAGTCACACGTAATAAATAGTAAAGAATTATTTTTAAAATATTCGTCGGAATATCGTCATTCCGATAACGGACTCCATTTGCGTCTTTTCGCTATTTATTATTAACTTTACCACTCCTATTACGTGCCTGTCTGTAATTTTTTAGTCTATCGCAATTTTTTATGGACGTGTATATGTATGGCTCTCAAACAAAGTTCTCGCTTCGTTTATTGTGTTCGTATATGATCTAGCAATGTAAATGCTAGAATTGTAATGTAGAATCTAAATATAAATTACGTTGATCGATTGTACTAATTTTCAATTTCGATACTGGCGACATTTGTTATCGTTTTTTTTTTTTACGTCGATTTTAAAGAATTTTACAATCATGCGCCTACCGTTTTCTATTATTTCGTATTCGAATCACTCGGTTACATTGTAAATTTGTTTACATTTACTGTGTATTGTATTATTTATCTTGGAAACGAAAATTATGGTAAAACAATTTGATGGATCGTTGCGTAATTTAACCACTACACCGACGCGTCGTAGTTATCACCAAGCACTTACTCAATATTGTTTTATTCGAATTATCAATAATCATCGTTCAAATTATATTTTTCCTACTTGAGTAACGTAAAATTACATATATATATATATATTGTATTCGAAATGTTTACTTAGGTACCCGTCCATTGTGATTTGACTGATATTTGTGAGATGAAAGACGGACGTACATTATTAATCGTTTCTACTTAACTATCAAGGACGTAATATGTTTTTTTATATACGTGAAAATAAATAATTTAACCTTTCGTAGTTCCATAATGTCAGTACTTTTGAACAAATGATGACTCCCGGAGTAAATCATTTTTAAATATCCGAAATACACTCGGTATCTTGGGATTATTACATTATCTAAAATTAAAAATAACAAGAACCTTTAAATAATTAGGCGGAAGTATTATTCTTTTCGTGATTTTTATTATAAATATTATGGGCTATAATTGTATAAATACGATTAATTTTGTTAATGATTTAGGGCTAACCATAATCAATGTCAAAAGGAACAATTTAAATAGGCGTAGAAAATAAAATGAAGCTATATTATCGCGCAGAAATTACGAACCGTTTACCTTACGCACTAAGACACCACAAAAAAGAACTACCTGTACAAATATTACGACAACCAGAAATCGATAGAAATTATTAACAATTTTAACCACCAACTTGAAGAAACACTTTCAAATAATACGTCGTCTTCAAAATTATATAATAATATATTTAGGTTCTAATGTAATTAAAACGTCCCCGAGTGTTTGAAAATCAACTGATTTTCTTTCAGGCATCTACCAACCTACCGTATTTTTAAATGTCTTTTACTCCAAATCCAAATATGACTTCTAATTTCTTATTTCGAGATAGTTACCTATATTTACAGTGTATGCTAAAATATGTTAGAACTTAAATTATTTAAGGTTACACTTACGTTTTTTTTTTTTGAAAACAAAAAATATATATAACCGCAATAGCGCTGGTTACCTACTACAATACGAAAATTGGAGGGTTTCGTACGTTTTCATAGTTATAACATCCGAATTCCGTAGCAAAATTTAGAAACATGTACCGCCTATTTCGAAATACGAGAACCGTAACTAATATACGTATAAAGTCATTTTCAAAGTAATTTTAAAACGATTAGAATAAATATATTATATAAGTCAGTGATTCTCAACGTGGGCGATAAGGACCCCTTGTGGGCTTTTTTTATTTTGAAGGACCCGGTTTAATTAAAGGGACGCAAATTCGAAATCATATTTATATCGTTTATATTTTTAGTAGATATAAGAATTTAGTATAAAAAACTAAAAATTGTTTACAGGGTTTTGGGTTTTTTATTGTAATTAACCGACCGACTATAAAAATTAAACTATATTTTATACTTTTATTTATTGAGGAGGGGGTAGAAAGGGGGCGATGCGAGATTTTTGAAAATCCAAAAGAGACATACGACGGCAAACGAACGGGTATGTTGTATTTATCGTACATTTTTTATTTTGAATTATTTACGTAGTATTCCTAACTTATTACGTTGTACAATTATTTTAATTTCCTTAATTTAAATTTGCCGACGTTTTATATATGACGGGCTAAACAAAATAAACGATATATTGTTATAATATGTACTTACGTATTCGTATATAAATATTATAAACATTTTCGCAAGGACATGGTTATAATACAATGTTCATACTGTATATGACGCATGTGGCGTGTCGTGATATAACTAACTCATAAATATAAGTACATGGGAAGAACGCTTTTATCACTCCTTATTTATAACGAGCTATTTAATTCGCGCGAATAATATACCCCTTCCTTTCAACGTGATAGGTACCTATAATAAAACAAACGAAAAATTAACTAACGTGAGTTAAGGTTTTCGCGTAATGTAATAAGTAAAACTCTTGGCCAACGACCATGAGTACGTTAAATACAATTTGTAGTTTCATTGACGACGTAATGTAGGAAAAAAAAATGTTAAAGATTATCAAGGTTACAATTCATTATGATTCATATAATGATTCATTACAATGGAAAGTACAGCGCAAATATTGTTGCTGAAACGATCAAAATTTGGATTTCCCCTTAATACCCAATCTGGGAAAAATAAAATGGTTCGACGATAGAGCCACGTTAAAAACTCGTCTCTAAGAAGACCCCAAAATATTTTCCGAAATACGATAAAATAACGAAAATCAAAACTCTACAGAGTACGTATGTGTTCACGTTACGATTCGTTAATTTTATTGGGCAAATTAAAAATTACCGCTTTTAAGCGCAAATTTGTACGTCAAATATACAATATATGTAGATCTATATCCACAAGGATACGTAACGTGTGACTGTTTCATTTTTTCATACGTCAATGCTTCCATTTGAAATGTCCATAATATACGAACAAACGAAACGCGCGTGGTAAAAGACACTCTTAGTTCAGTTCCTGCGCTTCACTCAAATCTAAATGACGTATTCGAAACGTCTGTTGGCGTCCATTACTCCCATCGTAATCGTCCGCACGTGAGACGAATTTTTCGCCGGTTTCTATCGTATAAAATTCGTAAACAGTTTTAGACTTCTAACGAACTGCCAATTTTCTATGTAATAGGACACGGATGTGTATATGTAGTACGGTCCGAGTAACAACAATAATCGCGTATATCGCGCAAGTTTTACGGACATTTCATTTTAACAGACACCGAGACAAAACGCGTCGAAATACGTAACGAATAGGCGTAAATGTGTGGAAAATAATTGTGCGCCGAACACGTCGAAGTAGCGCCTCTCAAAGGTTCGCGGACGGGGGAGGGAGGAACCCGGGGAACGTTTCGTAATAAATTATAAAAGTAATAGATGTACTTGTATACACGCATGTCCGATAAACGTGTTTATTGGATTTTAAAACAGATAAATGATGGTCGACAGCCCCCAGACTTCTGTATCTACAAAACCGCGGCGGCGCGCGGTATATCTGCACGGATAATGTACATTATAATAAAAACCGCGAACGTAAAATTGTAATTACCGTGTCGACCGTGGTTATTACAACCGCGAATATCCTTATAAACGCTGCGTAAAATTTGATTTTATTGTCTACAGCAGTGACGAATGTAACTACTGTATATTATTACCATAATTCTAAATTATTGCCGGTTTATGATTATCGCCGCCATTAGTTTATAATTTGGTGATATATGTGTGTGTGTGTGTGTGTTTGTGTGTATGTAGATCAACATGACTGAAAATTAATATAATGATTACGACATTGTTACTAGATGGTAGATTGGCTATGATTAGTTTTAATATAAATTTTAATTATAACTCAAATTTATTTTCGACATATGACGTTTAGATAATGTGAAGAAAACAATGTATAAAAAATACGTATTTTTACAAACGGCGAGTACGCGAAATAAATAAAATATGCATAATATATATATATATATGTGTGTGTGTGTGTGTGTGTGTGTGTGTGTGTGTGTTATAAGGATATAATTTGCGTACTTACGAAATAATAATAATACGACACACGTAAACACGTAAATGGGTTGTATACGTATAAACTAAATAGGTATAATGATTTTGTTGACATTGCATATTTTTTACCATATATGTTCGATATTATTCGACAATTTTCAAAAAAAAAATACAAATTTTCTAGTTAATTAATTTAATTATTAAATATAAAATTATTAGTGGATGACGTATATATCTACAAATCTATTTGCGTAATTTAAATTCCACAAGACGTATGGGTTAATTATTCAACGTATAAATTAACCCATACGATAATACTATTGTATTGTCGTTATGAAATATCCGTTAGCTTACTGCATTTTAATTTTTTTTTATTTTTATATACACGACGTACAGAATAAAAAAAAAATAATAATTTACATCCTATAAAACAATAATTCATATACGACGACGCGACGTGACTGAAAAATTACTAAACATATTAGACGCTTTATTACTCCGTTCCCCCGGGAATCTAAAACTTAAACATTTATATCGCGATAATTGATAGTATTATCATGATATTGTCTTCTAGTTAGTCCTTTTCATTTTTCACATCTGTAAACGTCGTTGGTAGGCACTTTTACTTAAAAACACGCGTTTTATGAATACGTATTTTGTTTTATATTTTCATAAAGTTACAATTGCGTTACAAACAGTTCGTAGATTATAATTTATTAGTAATAGGAAATAAGTAATCACGCTCGTATTCACAACAGAATACAGTAAACGGTTATAACCAGGTTATTTTTTTCGTGCAGTTTTCCGCTATCACCGGCACCGGAAAACGTATTCATTTTCACTTTCCTTTTCCTGTTTTCTGTATAACGTTTAAATTCTATAAAATATGATAATAAGAAATCAATCAATTAGGTAATCGACGAAAAACATTCGCGTACGTAATACACGATTTTAAAATAACGCCTATTATTATTAAGCGCGAATTCGAAGAGACATTTAAAAAGCTTTACTCTCTTCCTCGTATATTTTTTCAAATATTTAACTTACTAACTTACTACGATACGGTATTAATTAGATCGCGTTCATAATTAATAATTATTTTAATTATGGAAACTATACGTAATATAATTATATAACGTTAAAATAGGTAAATAAAGAAATATTAATTTTTATCGTAATATCGATATAAATATGTGTACCATATACACAATAATCTTCATCACAGACTTGCTTTCTTAAAATTGTCATTGGTAAACGATAACACCAATCCTGTCATAGCTTTTTTTTATACAAAATAATACGTTAAACTAACACAACGTGCTTAACTCGTTTAAGAAATATTATAAATTATAAACTACTCGTGATTATATTTATAAATATAATAAATTCAATTCGTCACAACGTCTACTATTTAAAATAACACGAAATATATTAAATTCGGCGTTTTTAAAAATTTGATTTATATGCATCCGTAATTTCGTTAAGTAAAAAAATAATACACCAAAATCCTCTTGGTAAATACGCCCAAGTACATATATATATATATATATAGATTTTTTTTCCAACGCTACAGATTATGAATAATACTACATTTATAAACGGTAATATTATAATATGCTTTAATCGTTTTCATTCGTTCGTCAATAAGGAATTGAATTTGTTTTATATTTATTTGTTCGGCACAATAATTTACAAATCGGGCACAGCGCGGAGAGTATATAGACTAAAACAGCTATCATCGGCAGTGAGACGACGAGCGACAGCTACTGCACGGTGGGGATTCTCTTTATGGTTGCGGTTTGTCCGTCGTAGTCGGTCGGTGCACCGCTGTCGTCGTGAATTGTGTATCCTTTCCTCTACCTTGGTGCCAGCCAAACGATTTCTGTTCTGTTTTTACTTTTTAGTCGCCCCGCGATTGCGCGTGCAACAGTTGTCACGACGACGTTTTCGCTGTTAGTCTGTTATCATTATCGCGTTCGAGTTTTTATCAATTATTGCATAAAATTTTTGAAAAATTTATTCACTACGCACGGTCAATTTTAGAATTTAAACCCGAAACAGTTGGCGCGTATAATTAAAAAACTGTTTTGCGGTTATACACGAGTTATTTACAATTCGTTTACGCGCCGATTGACGCGTATATTTTGTTCGGTGAAATTTTGTGCAATAAATGCGTTTTTTTTCATTCGAAGTAGGTCGCCGCCAATAGCTTCATTTTTTTCTTTGCGGCATACCTACCAATAGTGTTTAATTCTACGAAGGGCAAAATACTAAACGAGACATTATTATTAACGTTTCGTTCGTTTTCACTATACAATATAGAACAGCAGAATTATCAATTTCGGTAAGTGATATTATAATAAATAATTATAATTACGTTTTTATTATTAAGTAACACTGTCAATTGTTCGAAATATTTTTATTCCGAAATAACTATTTTTATTGTTTTATTTTTTTTTTATTTATGAACGATTTGACCTTTACTCATTTATCACATAATATCGAGAGACTTTACCTGTATAATCACTAGGATTTCATTAATTTAAATTTTTTACATTTTGTATTTTCACAATATTTGTTTGAACATTTTTTAACTTTACGCATATATACTTACTCTATACTTTCAATAAATATTATATGTATATAAGACGTGTGTACGTTTTAATTTTAAATTTAAATAATTAGTTGATTATAAATAATTACCGTTTCTAGAATTAGATCCCTCCCTCCATTATTTACCCAAATAATTAGAATTATTTAACTAATCAGTTATCACTACTCCCTCTATTTCTTGGTAACAGTATTATAATTAATATTCTGTGTAATTATCAGACTGAACAAATAAATAAATTTATTAATGGTAAATTGTATCTTATCATGTACATACATAATGCACACATTTAAAACAAAAATATTAGCATTTTTATTTATAAAAAAATAATTCCTTTTTAATAATTTGTTTTATTTAGTTTTTATATAGTTTTTTTATACAATTTTAGTTGCTTATTAAATATTTTATTCTTATAAATATTAACGTAATATCAAATCATATAGATTCAAAATAAAAAGTATTAATTTTATAATTATTTACTGTAAAAGATAGAATAACATTGAAGTACCTATATTTTATAATTGAAGTTTTACAAAAATGTAAAATAATTTATAATTACCTTCGTAATAAGAATTTAAAAATTTAGTCAAAAATTCATAAATATGAGAAACAAGATATTTGTATAAATATATTTATAATATAAGAAATTAAAAAACCTACTAAAATCATTTATATTGAACTATTTATATAAATAGTAGTACAAATAATAATAATATTATAAATACATAACCAATAAATTATAATACATGTAATGAGATCTACAAAATGTTTATTTTTTGCTCAAAAATGTTCTATATTAATTAATACCCGTCTACTTATTTTATTACTTATTTATTTGTAATATGTAAATTCCGCTCTATATTTCAAAATAAAATAATATAAATTACTATTACAAAAATATACAATTTCTTAAGGCCCTATTTAAAATTAATTTTGACATTTTGGGTCATAATACATTATTTTTTAGCAATACATTCTTCATTTAAAACAATGAATATAATATTTTCAAATAATACATCTATTTAATGTTCTATTCATCTATAAATAAGTTAAAATGTATATCTAAAAGTGTAAAACATAAATTAACGAATTAATTTTTAATTGAAAATATTCAAAAAATAGCTCTATCCTAGGGGAATACTAAAAATAAGTTAAGAATGCGAGTGTGCTAAATTCCCTTTAATTTCTTAATGTTATAATTGGATATTCATCTGTTTATTATAACAATACAGAAATATAAATATATAAATAATTTATAACCACAGCAATAAATTGATAGAACATCAATGTATTATTTATATACATGTATAGGAATCAAAAAAAAAAAATAGTGATGGGAAGAAAAATAATAGTTTCTACACTGCTGAGATATTTTATCTGGTACAAGTCAATTACATATTGAAACATTTGTATCATACCAGTATTGTATACAATCTCAGTAGTGTGTACATTTTTATAGAAATAATTTTTTTAATTTCTTTACAAACCAAAAACTAATTTCTTGGTAAATTGCTTTATTACAATAACATGACTTTTTCATCTATAACATTAGCCTTATGTTTACTTTTATTCTATTACAAATTTTTATAACAATAGAATATTATGCAAAATTGTGGAATATACCTATTACTTAATGGTCATTTATTATTGAAGTAATTTAAGTCTAAAATATATGTTTTGATCAATTTAAATTGTGAAATTATATTTTTTAAGTACTAATTGTTAATGTGTGTATGTTATGGTCAACATATAAATGATAAAAGAAATGATTCAGATTTTTATTTCTTACTTAAGAAATCTATTAAAATAGGTCTTACTCAAATTGTCGTATTAAGTTTTATTTTATGAACATAACCAAGATTTAACATTAGTAAATACTAATAAATAATAGAGAAATTAATTAAATAATTTACATAATATAGTAATGTTAAGTTGTAATATTAAAATATGCAATATACATTTTATAATAATATATAAAATACTAAATCAATAGTAAATACAAATATATTTTTGAATACTATCGATTAATTTATTAATCTCACATAAATAATTCTGAATACAGTATAGTAGTATACTTAAAAATATATTTATTAGAACATTTTTAATATTTCAACGAAGAAAATAATTCAACATTTACATATTATGAAAATTTACAAATTTCATGTAAGCTGTTTAAAAGTGTATCAGTATGTATAATAATTATTTTTTATAGCAAAAAACGTTTAAAAAATATATTTGGGGTTTTTTTTTATAAATCTCACCATAAAAGGGAAACATTAAAATGTAGTGATTAAAAGAAGCTAGTATTACTATAAATTAGAAACGATCCATTTTTACAAATAACTATTAAGCCTATTTATTATTTATGACCGTAACCATGGTTACTGCCAATTGATAACCGTAGTTATCGTAGTTATGATTTTCCGTAACGTTATTTAATCGAGATCGGCGTTATTTTTATTTACCGCTCCTAAATAAATTCCACTTTAATATTACCGGCCATGGCCTGTGACCATTTAACAGACACAAATTTCTCGATTAATTTGTATATAAAAAATAGTAATAAATAATTTTACGTTCGTATTGTATACTGTTAATGGTTTAACTATATACGGTATAAATTAATAACCCGAAGTTTAATGGACAACAACAGCGAAATTCGAGTTATTTGAAAACGAATAAAATACAACGAACTTTACAAAGTTTTCAATTATTTTTCGAATTTGTATTATTTTATCTACATTCTGAATATTACAATATATTATATTAAATATTTTTAATTTATATAATGTATATACTATTAGTAAGAAAATATTTTATGAACAAGAATAAGTTTATAATAAAATTCTATATAAGAAATTTCAAAATAAAAATTAGTTACCAAATATTAAATATTAATAATGATAAATAAATAATAATTTACACGATTATATATCAATTTTATCAATACACTCCGAAAATATTACCTAAATTTTTTGTGCTAAATTTAAATTGTGTAATGTTCGTATTATTTTAAGCAATAAATGTCATATCATTAAACGAAAGAAAAACTAGTCTAACATATAATTTTTATTAAAAATGGATTTGACCTCTTCATCTGACTTGTTCTTTAGGTAATCGAGTTATTACTTATTACAATAATAAAAAACAACCTTGAGCTTATAAAGGTATAAAAAGTATAAAGTAATCTGTTTTACTGTAATAACTTGTTCCAAGTATATTTGTTATATTTAAATTTATCCTATAAACATATGATTGGAAATCCAACAATATATAGCAACAGCCATCGCGCTATGATGGCATGACGTGGCGAGAAAGTAGCCAGCATAGCCATATTTTATTTACAAACTACAATGGTATCCCATATTATTATTTCTAATCCGTCTTAATTGGTCATATATATATTTTCGTTTAAAGTTAATTCTTTTCGATATTTTATATTATATATATTTACTCATTTTCTTGTTCATTAATGTTATCGTTATCTTTTCGTTACGTTTTTGTTGTGTAAATACAATAATTTTTTATATGTATGTATAGAGATCTAAAAACACGCGTGTATCTATTATGCGTGTCCTTTGGAGGTGAACACTGACCTAACAACTTTCACAGTAGCACACCCTTCTCTCGCAAACACGTGATGCAACTATGTCATCAATATACGCATTACTTGTATATAAAATTCTATATTATATTATTTATTATTATTATCTTCAAAAGATCGATTGACTTGTGCCTACCACATTCGTCATTTATTGGTGTAATTTCATAACATATTCCGACGATTAGAAATTACCAAAATTCTATTTCTAAAAGTTATTTTCATAAAAAATTATTTTATAAACTCGGAATATTAATTATGCAGTATCGTTTGTCTTTAATTTTTTGTAATTTACTAATAAAATAAAATAATTCAAATTTAAGGTCAACTTGTTTATTTACAATTTTTTTATTATTCAGTACATACTTACATATACATTTAAAAACAAAACATATTGTTATTCTAGTAATGAAAATTATCTTTACTTTTAAGTTTATTATCATACGAATAAGTAATGTAAAATGAAAAGTATTTTAAAAAATATTTATAAAATTATTTTAATAATGAAATAAGTTAATACTGCACTTATATTGCATCATTGTGTTACATAATGTTATATAGATTCCCATTGTATTAATTATATCTTATACGTTTATATTTTTTAAAATGTACATTTATTTTACATTAAATTTTTATAAATGTATTTAAACGCTCGGTAACAATTTTAAAAATATTTTTCCAATAATTTTAATAAACTTTTAGAACGAGTTATCTGTACTTTAGACGCATATATTCTTTTTACCTTTAAGAATTATGATTAATATAAGAGTATTAAGAGTACATTTTTTTTATTTTATCATTAGTCAATAATTAGTACTTTATTCGTTTATTTGTTAATTTAATACCATTAGTTATTACTTAGGACTTAATAATAATAATATTAAATGTACAATATATTTTATTTGAATAAAACTCTAACCTTTAACATTAACCAAACCTTTAAGGTAAATTGTTTTTTTGTTTTTAATTTTGAAGAATTAAAGAAGTTAATAAGTTTATTATTATTTTATTTCATTACGTCTTTAATCACTTTTCTTATTTAAGTACTCAAAAAATTCGTGTAGATTTTATACAGGTACCTAATTTTGTTTGTAATTTTCTAATAGTTTTTAAGTAAAATATAAATTACAAACAAATAACAATGGCATTTATAGCAAGGTTATTTTGAACAAAATTATATATTTTTAAAAATGTTCGATTATTTTTGGACTTATAAATATATCACTATTTAAAAGTTAAAATGCACATTATGCTCTTTATCTATAATTTATAAAATATGCATTGCGTAATTTTTCGTAGATTTATAATATTATTAGAAGAATATAATTATACAATTTAACTAGTAATGAAGGTATAAAACTAAATGTAAAATTTATTTCAATTGTAAGCATGTGAAATTTAATTCACAGTATTAACTCCAATACAATATATTTTGTTTTTACAATTTTCTCTTAAATTATTTATTTAAAGTATCAAATACAAGTCTATAACCACTTTCTAATTGGTAAAAGAAGGGGCTATCTGATACTTTTAGAGGATTTTTACACTTAAAATATATATTTTCTTAAGTAAAAATAAGACAATATTGTAGACTTAAATTTTCTTTGTCTCTATTAGAATCTAAAATATTAAAATAGTTATATAATCTCAAATATTTAATGGTTGACGAATAATTTGAAGTACCATGACCTTGGGTCTATCTGACAGTGACCAGTGACCATTAAGTACTACCATTAACAATTTTATAAAATCTGGTTTTGCTTTCACTATCCAATGAGGATTTTCTTATTAGTCAGTCAGTCCTTATTTCGAAAATTCAATTCCCTCTTATTTCACAATACATCACACTGTACGACTTATTTTGATATGAATTATTGGTCTAGTTAAAAACCTATTAAGTTTCTTAAAATAAAAAATAAATTTTTATCGTTAGTGCAAGGTCTTTAAAACATTTTTTTTAGTTTTTTAAACTATCATAAAATATAATGAACAAAAAAAATACAAAATTAAATTTTTAGTATTTTAATTTATTAATGTTTGAAAATAAAAATTTAGTATAATTTATATTTAAATGTATAATATAAATTTTTTTTCATGAAAGTCTTTAAATTTTGAAATATTTGTATTCGTCATATGTATTAAATATATTTTGTGGTTCTTTTACAATTTTGTTTAAACAATTATAATAATAAATATTTTTATAAGGAATTAATAAAAATGATTTTATCGCTTCATTTTTAAACAATTTTCGTTATATTTCCAAAACTCTTAAAAAATAATTTAACCAAGTAATACTCTTTTAACTATACTAAACTATAACCCTAATAGCTTAATAATTATGTCTACATCATATTATGTCTTATACAAATACCAAACAATATCTAAATCTAACATCTTTTGTCGTGCTATTTATATATATATTAAATAATATAACATTTTATTATTTAAAAGGGAACCTATCGACGCTTTTTTTAGAAAATGTTTAACCTGATATAAATTTGTGTATTATATTGAAATTTACAAAATCCTATTTGGAATAGAATCTCATAATTTTATGTCGTGACTGATAATAAATATATATGTACTTAATTATATCAATATGTATTGTATATAAATGTATTACTTTAAAGTTTAGACATTTTTGTTATTTCTATAATAATCGTTAGTAAAGTAATTAATTTTGAATTTGTTTATACATAAGTTAAGTATCTAAATTTTCAATTAATTCAATTCAATTAGATTTAACTTATTTATTAGTTTTAAATATAAATAGCTCCTATATTCGTATAAATATCATTTATAATTGTAGTCATTAACCATAACATAAATCGAAATCTAATTACATTTACATAAATTTGAATCTTCAATGACAATAATTTCGTAGTTGAATTGTTTTGCTCCAAAAATAGTACAAATCAATATATTTTATTTAATTATTATAGAAAGTAAATATAGCTCGATGAAGATTAGTTATGAAATTTATATTTTCCCTTTTATTACATGTGTACGAAAAATTATAGATGACATATTTACTTTCACTCTATAATAATGTTTATAATTGTAAAAAATGATGGATTTAATTTGGTAATTTGTTTGCATAAAATGCATATATATATAGGTCCATATGTATATATTTTTTGTATTGGTATATTCAGTATATAAGTTAGTGTTGTCAAAATTATGTACAAAAATTTCCTCTAATTTGAATTTTAAATTTATATTTCTAGACGCAGTCTTATAAAAAATGAGCTCATTAAAACAACACAATATGTATTATGACACTCCAAGCTAAAGTTCAACAACTAGAGGTAAAAATTAGGTTATTTACGTTATTAAAAATTGAAATCTCGTATAAAAATAGTTATTTCTATTTTAAAAATTGTAAACTATATCAAACATTTTGAATTTAAAAATTATTCGTGATATGTATTATAATTTTCTTTAAAAAAAAAAACCCGTTTTAATCAGTGGTAAATCTAGTAAATCAGGTAATGTGACTAAAATATTTCGTGTTATATTTTACACGAAATCACTATATTATTATAACGAAAACATGTTTAAACTACATACTGCAATTTTTAAGTAGTGATTTGTAAACCAAACTAGGTATTGGTTACCAAAAACATTATAATCTTCCTTCTTGTCACTCGGCACAGAATATGTAGCGTATTATTACTTAAGTGCGCTATATTTTATAGGATTATTATAATTTATATTCATTTAAAAACGACAATTAATTTATTTTCAATTTGAAACGTATTTAAAATAAAGCAAAGTTTATTGATTTCGTTTTAATAATTTTATTTTTAGATTTAATTATTTACATTGAGCATGAGCATACTTAATATCAATCATGAAATTGTGTATTCTATAACATTATACATGAATATTTACATATTTATTTAAAAAAAACATATGTTCTTTTCTGATTATTTATTTAACAATCTCATACTGTATACGTCTTATTACGTTACATTTTTAAAGTATAGCAATTATAAATAATTTTATGGATAGTTTAATTCTTTTTTGACTGAACAACACTTGTTTTTCTGAGTATCTCAAAGTGATGCTATCAAGGCCACCTAACATAATTTTCAATGGCATAACGTAAAATTATTTTCTTGTACTTCTATTTTTTTTTTATTAGTAAATTTAAATATATATATATTTATCATTTTTCTAACAGTTTCAATTATAATTTATATATTTAATCTTTGTTATTTGTTAATCTATATAGAAAGTATTTTTCGCCTTTTCAATATTTATTACTTTCATTCAACCTTAAATTATATGCATCAAATTTCTAAAAATAAAATATTATATAATCAAAATAAAACATTGTAATACCATAATTTCTATGTTTTGCTCAGAATCTAAAAGTCTAAACATAAAAATAGAACCATTTGTTTTATGTTCCAAATTATGGTATTATTTTTAATGATTAAAATAGGTATACACGTTTTTAATTTTAGGGTGTCGAACTACCACGATGCCATCTATGCAAATGTTTGGACGTAGATGGCTCGCGGGTACAGATGATTTAGTATTCCCAGGATTATTAGAACTTTTAATGCGAGGAATATGGTAAGTAATTATTATTCATAAATTATTATTTTGACCTAAAATCAGTTATGTTAATCAATAAATTACTGAAGCATATTAATTTGAATCGTAAGGTTCTATAGCATTTAACGATTTAACACTTAAGTAAAAAATGTATAATCTAGTAAACTCCCCTTTACATTGATAAGAATATATAATTGAAATTATTTATTTAAAAAAAAATGGTAGTGTTAAGTATTTTTAAATAATTTTAAAATATAAAAAATGTTTTAATTTACATGCAAACATAATAAGATCATTTAGGTATCAAAAGAATCATAATTAGGTAAGTAATGTTAAGAATTGATCACTTTTATGTAATAGTAAAATTTTTACATTTAACAAGGTAAAATTTATGAAAATTTAATAATTTTATATTTATTATATTTTCAGAAAAATAAAATAATTTGCAGGTAAATGTTATATTTTAACAGTTAAAAAAATGTTAAATATATCACAATTGTTCAAGAACTACAATGTTTTTTTTTATCTTAATACTTTTTAAGTAATTATTATTATACATATACTTTGATGTATTAGTTTATTAAGAGCTAACCCAACTTTATGTTTGTTTTAATATTCCACTTTAGTTGATGATTTAAAAACATTTTTACTATGTCAAAAAATCAATTTAAATTCTTTCATAATATTAAAAAAAAATAAAACAATTTTTATATTTCTATAAATGTATATTTATATAATTGTTTTAAGATATGACAGAAATAACATTTAAAAACTTGTTTTACATTGTAATTATTAAGTTAATTGAGACATTCCTAGAAGTTAGAAACAATAATGATTAATTAAGGTAAAATTCCTTGTGGGTGTCTAACTAAAATTTATTTAAAAAATCTCTCTTAGTGCAATACATATTAGAAGTCTGACCTAGGAATAATGAAATTTAAAAAGGGTTTTAGTTTATACTTTTATTGAATTTAAACAAATTATTTTTTAGCAAATATTGAAACACTTCGTTTCTATTCTAACATTACAGACGAAATGCAAAAAAATATGACCGTAATACTGCAGTAACGATTAAAAAGACATTTTCTCAGTAATGATATGTATAAAATTCTAATAATTTTAAAACAAAATAAAACGTTTAGTCAATTGTTTATATTTTTTTATAAATTCCAAAAGTTTATTAGGAATACAAAGTATTGAATAATGAATTTTGTTTAATTCTGCGTAAAATAATAATAATATATACCTACGATCTACCTATCTAACTTGAATTACCTATCCTATATTCTATACCACATACTCTCGTCTTAATTTTCGAAAACATTTTGCTAAAACATAATAGATACTAAACTGACATAATAAACTCGTACAAGCCTACGTTTTATTATAATGTAGAATTAATTGCACCCTAAGCACAATCGCGCATTAGTACATAATAACTTTATTACACATTTTATCCACCGGAAATAATCCGCAATTTCAAGGTAGTCATCTAATTTATACCTTTGATACACGTCTATATATATGAGAAATGTTACCAACGTAATTGCATATAATTTTGATAGTAATTGTATACGTAATTTTATAACTATATAATATTCTTAATCCTTAATATTGTGAACTGTATTAATATCCACCATATTTTCATTTTAATTTTTTATCCACATCATGCATATAAGTAAGGTTCTATCCTTGTCTTTCTTATATTGCACGAAGAAATAGCTATTGTGTTTATACAGATAAATGGTTTAAAGAAATTGATATGTTGTAAAAATTTAATTGATGTTTTTCCCGTATTGTCCAATATACAAATTCATAAAAACAAAATATCGTATTATGAACTATATGCACGATATGTACACCAATATGAGTTGTTGTTAATAATTGTTAATAACTAACAATAACATTTAAAAAAATGTACCTAATTTGTAATGTTAAGGAAACGCGCAAAATATGCGTGTGTACATACGAAGCGGTTCATATATATCTATTAAACTATGTCCTCTCCCGATGTATGCTATTTTTCAAAATATTTTTCGAATCTTTTTATTATACGCAATACGGTTAAAACAAGTTAAAACATTTTTTTATCGGACGGAGAGTTGAATATTTTATATAGTTTTGTTTGTTTTAAAAATTACAATCTGTTTTTTTCAACATTCGATATAAGACTATATAAATATTTAACCTTCCCGGGTTATTCCTTAATTGTCGTACATAATTAAACCTGTTTTTAAAAATTTAATTTTCGTACAATTATAAATTACAAATACAATATTATTGTTCGAAAGAGAAGAGATCAGTAGAAACGCATCGGTAAACGAATAATTTGACGTAGGCATAGGTAAAAACGATTTTCGTCAAAATAAACATAGACATCGCTGTTGGGCTCCTTTGAAAGACGAACATATATATTTCTAAATTATTTCGGCGATTAAAATTGAACGACTTATAAAATATGAGCCAAAAGAGTATACCGACCGTGACTTTACAAAAATATTACATAATATTTGTTTAAATCATAAACAATATATCATGATCGATATAATCACAGCCCAATATAATGTATGCGTGTTTAAAAATAGATATACAAAAACCACAGAGCACTACTACCACGTATTGTGTTTTATTACCGACAGTATATTATTATCATTATTATTTAGTAAATCACGTTATGCGGGAACTTCCCTACGCATTATTATTCATCGAATATATTATTACTATTTACAACCATTACGTATTAATACCATTTAGTGGTTGACGTCACTCCCAAACGATCGGGTTTTCTGTTTTTAATCATTCATTTTGCGTACGTAAATTGTGAACTGTAATACGTCGTATAGTTACACTTTTTTAAATTGCTAGGTATATACATTATTATAAAACACCGTTTTTAATTACAGTACGCATGTACGTCGCGACCTTGACGTTTTGGCTACTTACGACGGCTAATATATATTTTAAAAATGCACTAATATTGCAAAATCGCGAACGAATTATCGAAAATAGCATACTGCGTATGCACCGATATTGTCCAAGTAGCTTCCTAGATACTGAACAATAGAGAATAAGCCAATAATTGTACAACGACGTATTTTAGGAACGTTTTTTTTAAGATGGTAAAAAATTGTTAAAAATTCCTCCATTAACCGGACATATTCGACGATTTCTGCCGTGTTGTTTGTCAAACTATTTTCTCTATGAAAACGGCACGTTCGTCGGATGATAGCTATTACCCGCTGCGTAATGCGAAAAGAAAATGGTCGAAGCATACATTAGCCGCCGTTGTATGTTAAAAAACAACGTGAGAAACGTCAATAGGCGCGCGCGCGCTTGAAAAGTCGCGATAGAGCCGTGAAAGGTTGCCACCGCAAAAACCGTAACGAGAATCGTGGGCAGTCAATCGATGAATTAATCGTTGTTGGAGAAATTTCGACGACCACGGCAGGCGGGCAAACAGCGACGACCAGAAAAATCGGTACGCTCCGAAGCGCGTCTGGTCTTGAATGGTGGGAATGCCGTGCAACCGACTGCGAACCCTGACTAAATCACGGGAAAGTCGGGAAGAGTTTCGACGGTTTAGGTGGCCAGCGCCGTTGGTGTGCCAAGTATTGTTTATCGTCCGAGTAAATCCACGTATTGTATTCAGTGAGATGAATGGTTAAAAACAGTCGTGGACGAAACGCCTCGGACAGGACGTAATAAATAATTACAAATACGGAACGTCCACTCTGCCGAATCGAATTACCCATTACAACTTCGAAACGACAGTCGGATTATTACGATTATTTATAACGCCAATCGTCCTTCATCGAGCTATAAGATGTTTTCGTTCAGTGTCCAAAACGAATTCAACATCGCGTCCGTGTTTATCGCGAATAATTTACGTGTTTCGAAAATATGTTTCTATGCCGTTATTTTGTGACGTCCGAAGCTGGGGATTTAAATATTATCGACAAATAACGTGTAACGTCGACGTTCGTAATTTATAGGCTGACGTTGATGAGCTGTGTGTTGTGTCGTTACTATCAATGGACGTTCAATTGCGTGACCGGCGGATTGTTGGTCAGAATTTACCTAATCGGAATAGTAGTAATGCATTCTATAATCATTCTGCTTGTGATGGTTTTGGTGAATCGCAGTGCCCAGGGAGCTATATATGACACAAAAGCGAGAAAACACGTCCCATACCTGCTGGTGATCAAGTAAGAACAACTATCCAAAAACAACGTCGACAGTTTATTTATTTTTGTTCTCCAAAAATATATTCGTTTCGTAGGATTATTTTACTCTTACCAGAACTGGCATTAAATGTGCTTGGAACTATATGGACGTACACAAATTGTATACAATGTGACAATGAACATTTTACAAATACTGTGGTGGAAAGTAAATATTATTTATTTTGCGTTTAATTTTATTCTCAATACTGATAATAATTGTTATTAGTTGGAGTACTATTCAATTGGATCATGCTAGGAGGATTAATATTTGTACTAGCTATGGTATTAGATCCAGTCGGTTCTTTAAAACTACAAGAAGGATCCAATAGCAATGATACGGACACATTATTACATCGAAAAATTACCCGTATCTGGGTGAGGCGCTTCAGATGGTTCTTTTGTTGGTTAATCAGAGATGAACATTCCCACGAAGCATTTTCACAAGTAGCTGGTCAGTCACATTAATTTAGAATTTTTCCAAATCTAATGAATAGTTTTAATAAATTTTCCTAATTTTAGGATTAATGAGTTCTATGTTCCGAAATACGGACATTGTCCCATCAGATTTTATAGCCGGTTTTGTGTTATTAAGAGTAAAACAAAAACGTGAATCTAGAGAACAAAGACGACTTGCATTGTTAGCTGAACAAAGATACAATTGTACTTCTAGTAAGTAAAAAATAAAATTATGCTGCAACTTATTTCAGTAACTTGTTTTTAATGTTTATACGTTTGTTTTTTAGTTGTTAGTGAATGTTTTTCTGGGAAACCAAATTGGATGTGTCTTAAAAAAGCTAGACATTATCTACAATTGTCTGTCGCAATTTACGGTTGGCCGTTTTTGATTTATCGTTATTGCATAACAGGGTTATTTAAAATGATGCCCAAATTTCTTTGCTGTGCTTGCTTTAGGTAAATTGTTTAATCTTGTATCAATTTGCATTAATCAATCATAATTATTTTTTTTGCCCAGAACTAAACCGACTGTTGTCAAAGAGGATAACTGCTGTCTGTGTAACTTTGCAGCGATTCGATACATGTCAAAATTACATTCTAAAGATATTTTGTTCGCTTCGTTTGTCAACCATATCTTCGAGCTACCTTTTTTTGTGACAGCTGATCACGAAACTAGTAGTATTGTGATCGCCATAAGGGGATCATTATCAATGCGAGATATATTCACAGATCTGACTGCTGTTGTAGAAAAGCTAGACGCTTATGGAGTTCCACCAGACAGCTATGTAATACCAATAATATTTTAAATAACCGATCGTCTGTTTAATTGTAAATATTTGTATATTTGTTTTAATCTAGGCTCATAAAGGAATGCTATGTAGCGCCAAATATATTAAAAATGAACTAGATGATCATAATGTTTTGGAAAAGGCATTTACTAATTTTCCAGAATACAATCTCGTAATCACGGGTATAAACTAGTGACGTTTGGACTTTTTTTTTATTTTCAATTATTAATTTATACATTTATGATATCTAGGACATAGCTTAGGTGCAGGTACCGCAGTACTTTTGGCATTTTATATGCGGCCAATATATCCTAATCTCAAAGTGTATGCTTTCGCCACACCAGGTAATAAAACCACCTATTGTTTTTTATATATTGTACTTTTATAAACCATTATGATCGACTTTGGTTATAGCCGGATTATTGAGTCGCGAAGCAGCACGGATAGCTGAAGACTTCACCTTATCTATAGGTGTTGGTGATGATATGGTTATGCACATGACTGTTGACAATGTTGAAGATCTACGGATAAATATGTTACAAGTGTTACAATCGTGTAGATTACCAAAAGTAAATACTTATTTTATATTAATCGTGTAATCAATATTTGATTGTAATTACTTTCCAATTATTCTTTAGTACCGAGTATTTCTAAATGGCTTTGGCTACGCATTATTTGGAGTACCATCACGAGATTTGGAGTCTACATGGCGCCATCGGACCCCTCTGGAAATGCGTAATTCTCCACTGCTGTCATCGCATTTACCTGTCCTATCTATGATGACACAAAATGATGGTTTTCCCATTGATACCATTAGTAATCATCATCTAGTCCCAACTACATCATCATATCCTTACGAAACACCAATTTCGATATCGTCTACATATAATGTAATAATTGTTTATTTTGTATATAACTAATTTATAAGAAAATTTTAATTAGAAAATCAAAAAATATGTACTTAAAGTAAAAATTACTGACGAATTTGTAATTTTTTATTTTTAGGAATTAGCAGCTAGGAGGTACTCAAAAGTGCGTTTATTCACTCCAGGACACATATTACATATAACTAAAAAGAAGAAAAGTAAAGAACAGAAAAAAGCAGACAAGTAGGCATACACATGAACAAATTTGTATATTTTTTCCAATTGTTCCTCACAAATTATCATTGTATTATTTTCCAGAAAATCTGGCACAGATAGTAATGAATATAATTATGAGATGCGATGGGCAACTCCCGAAGATTTTAAAGAACTTCGAGTAATGCCTCGTATGCTGTTGGACCACTTGCCCGAAAATGTTTTAAAAACCCTTGACAATGTGCTTGGTGAACAAAGAACAGAAATTGGTTTTGATTTAGCACAATTAACTATGATCTAAGTACTTAAAAGACAATTTTTTACTTAATAAAACTAGAACTTTAAATAGTTCGCGCTCAAATTCCTTTGTCCAAATGATACACCAGTTAAGTAATTATTTTTTTATTAAGTGTATTAAATAACACAATTGTAATTCAATTTTGAAGTATTAAATATTTTTAATAAAATTTACTAAATGAGGAGTGGGATAATATTCCTACAAATATTGTATTATACTTACAGTATTTTATGAATTTATGGTCTGATTACTGTGTGAATTATGGTTGTTTATTATAAATTATTATTAGAATCTCTTTTGATCTAAACTTTTATTTTTGTTTGATCAGTGTATTCATATCAACAAGTCAATTTCTTAAATGTCGAAAATAAGTTAAACTTTTAGATTTAAATAGTCTAAATAGTAACTTTCGATTTGTATTATTTTTCATTTTAATTTATATTATTATTATTATTTTATATATTTGAAAACAGTTAACTTCAATCCCTATTGGTTTATATATATACTTGTATACCTACAAAATGTTGGATAATTTTTTTCTTTGATATTTTATGTTTTATATACAACGAATTTTAAGTTAATTTTTATATTTATGTATTATACTGAAGTACTTAATATTCATTGAATCAATTCAATTGACATTTGTATTCTATTTGTCACCTATATATTTTTTATATTGGTTAACAAACTAAAAATCTGTGATAACTTGTATGTTTTAAGAAAGAATTCTGTTGATGTAAGCGTATATATATATATATATATTATACTATATATTTTATTACAAAATAATAATAATATTTTTATAAATTTGAAACGTTTAATATTATATCTTTTTAAGGTTTAAATGTTTATATTTTTACTTTCCCACAATCAATGTGCTCTTCCTTATTACCATAGTAACTTGTAAACAAGACAATGTTTTATTTCATATAAGAAAATTGATTTGGCATTAAAACAATTTATAAATACTTTTTTATCGTTCATTGTTATTTGTTAAATAAATTACTTTTTCGTCCTCGTGTTAAAAATGAGTTCTAATAATAACTATTGCAACATGTACAATTATAACTATCATACACCTGCAAAATGGCGATACAATAGTGAACAGGAATTGTTGGCAGCTAAGGGACAGCAAGAGTTGGCCCAACGACTGACGCTTGAAGCGGATCGATTAGTTAACCAAACCAAAGACTCTGTTATTAAAAACAAACAGGAGGTCGATCATCAGTCCAAGGTAAAAGTGAAAGATATAGAATTCAAGTGTAAGGAAATTGAAAAACAAAAATATGATTTGGATAAAGAGATTGAGTTACTTGTGGGCTATCAGACGCGCATTGAAAATGCCAATAAATCGCTTGTTGGCGACGCACTCGACGTCATCACCAATTGCCTGAAGCTTAGGTGAGAGGGAGAACAGAAAAATACAATTCAACTATTCGCCTAAAAACTACAGTATTGTTTCAAATTATTAGGAGTTGCCGAATGAGTATAGACTTGGTATTCGATGACATCGAGAAGGAGCTGTTACGAGAACGTGAACTGATTTTGGGTGTTAACGATCAGCTCGAAGATTTATTGGACAAAGTCGTACTACAGATCAGAAAACTGAGAGCATTTGTCTACAGCTTAGCTATAGACTTACGTTACAAGCAAAACACATTAAAAATCGAGATGCACAATGAGAAGCTCAACGAGAACAGCGTCGAAATATCAATTTTGAATGATAAAAACATATTCAAACCCGCGTGAGTTTTTGTTTGCTTTAATATTAGGAGGCGTTTTAGACAACGTGTGCATATTGTGTTAAAGATAGTGTGCATAGTTTGCAACTTGAAGAAGGGACCCCATATTTATCTTATCTGGGGTGTTTTTCTATAAGTATTAATATTATTATTGACTATTATATTATTTTATTATTAAAATTGTTCAAAAAAGTCGTTCTCATAGAACTTAAGCTATTTATAGATATTCATAAATATTAATTTAGTCATGTCATGGTGGTATATTTATAGTCTAAAAAAGTTATAAATTAAATGGCAATTTAATAATGAATTAATTTCTTATAGAGATATTTTTTTTTTTTTTTTTGGTGTCTATTCTATTTCAAATTATTATGTTTATGTAATTGCTATTTTTCTAGTACAATTTCCATTGCGGAATGGGATCGTTTCACTTTGGATATCATATCAGAGGCAAACAAAGTACTAGTGGATGTTAGACCTATCCGTGCTTTTTTTGACAAAACTTTGAGTAAAATGATTGAAGACTTGGTAACTCAATCGAACGTAGTTAATCAAGCAATTAGATTGCGAGTGGATGAATATCGAGACGTGATTGAAAAGTTGAACAAAGAAAGAGTTGAAGTATGTTTCTTACCAAACTGACAAGGTGTCCAAAATTCAAAATGATAACCCTGTAAAGAAATATTATACCCGACTAACGTTTTTTTATCATTATACTTTCCAACAAACAGTTTATATTAATTAATCACTTGATGAATTCTTATGACAACGGAATGATTTAAATAACTCGTGTAACAATTAATTAAACAATTTATAACGTTTTAACATATTTATACATTTATCTATGTTCATACTACTATTCGTACTACTGTTCACAGTCTAATCCGAATTATTTAATGAACACAACTAGCGCATTAAGTAAATGTTTAGACCTTGAATATAGTTAGAATATCAATTTTGAATAGAAAACCCTATTACATAATATTTAGAGTTCAGTAATAAGTTATTTTATCAATTACAATTTCATAAACAAATTAAAGAAAACTGGTATTTAAATCTAAGTTTTTAGTTACTGTTTTAAATTTCTTTAATCTTTTTCCGTTATTTCCTTCTTTTTTTATTTAATATAAATTCTTTAACTTAATATCTCTACTAAAACATTGCACCATATTTGCATTGAAATTAATTACAAGTACAATTAAAAATGGCCCTAGAAGTTTGAATGTTTTTTTATTGCTTTATACAGTCATGTGTCAGGTTAATTTTTTTAAATTTTTTTATTACTTTAAACAATTATTACGGATGTTTTACTGCAAAATTTAATATGCGCAATTGTACAATTGGATTGTTAACAGACAAACAAGAATATTGAAGAAGTGGAATTGACACTAGACAAACTGAAAAAAGCCATCGATGATAAAGAGGCATACATAGCATTGGTGCATACACGACTGCTGAACCGGACTCGCAGAGAAGGTGTGGAGTTGTGCAGAGATGAACTGGAAGCAAAACTGTATAAAGAGGTGGTTGAACTGGAAAACAATGTACAGCATTTACAGAAAATGATGGCAAATTCGGTGGTATGCCTGAGACACCTCAAACAATCGATTGTTCGGATCGACATACAGTTAGAAATTAAGGAAAATTCGTTACACATTGACAATGAATTATGTGTTGAACAACGGAAGCGCATCAACTATCGTGCGTTTTGATGTTTTTGAAGATATCTAATATATTAGGATGATCTGTAATAGATGAATAAAAATAAAATTACACTTTTCTTTAATTAACCCCTCTTCAAAACATAAACCTTTATTTATAAATAAGTGATTCGTATTACACCAGATTTGTAAATTATCAATATCAGATTGTAAGTTCATTTCGTTTTATTCAGATTTTATAATATTTATTAGCTTGATATCTTCACCAAAAAGACAAATGTCTGAATTAATAATAATATTAAGAAGTCACTAATAATAGACAAATTATCTCCCCGAGGAATATATGAAGGAACGTGATACTGGATAGATTTAAAATTAAATTACATAGTAATTTGAGTTACATAACAAACTTGATGATAAATCTTTGAAAATCTGTATATATGTTGATCCATATGTTTAGTTAAAAGAATCGAACGATTATATTCTTGACAATAGATAAATTACGATGAGTTAATCGATTAAGTATAAAACCATAGTGGTTATTTGTAAAGAAATAAGAACAAAAACTTGATAATTTATATTAAAAATGTATACCCCTACCGTTGTTTGGAACTATTTTAATTTCAATTATATAATTTGAAGTATATTTGCCTGTTATTAATAACATGCTTATGAATTGAAAGCAGTTAGGATACATAGTTTGTTAGGGGCAAATGTGCCAAACTGAATAAGATGATTCCACCACAAAAATTAATCAAAAATGCTTATAAATCCTGGTTTGATTTTTAGAGCTATGACTTTAATTTTTGTTAGTAATTCGCTAATTTCTTGATAAAAATATTCTCCAGTTATAATTTACATTTAAATTGATGACATTTTTGAAAAACTTCAAATATCTATTAAAATTATATATTCATTTTATTCATAGATAAATTATAAATAGTGATTATGTTAACTAGAATGTTTATTAAAAGAAAAAAATTTATTTTTGAACAAAACTAATTATTGAATCGTATTTATTGGAAAATGTGTTCGAAAAAATATCGTTTTCTTGTATTAATTATTAGAACAAAATACATAACTAATTTTATAAGTTAACAAAACTTCCCCTCGTATTTCTATTTTGAAACATTTAGTGGCCCAATATAATATATTTTAACGTGTGACGAAAATAAACATTTACGAATACTTCGGCGTGCCTTTATAATTTATATATCATTATCGATCGGCAATTATGAGGGGCGATAAAGATGAATTTAGGAACGTAAACAACTAAATATATACACCGATACAGGAAATATAGATACGGGACGTCGGCCTAAATCCAATTGTGTATACAATACAAACACCGTTCAACGTTTATCGGTTATTATAAATCTAATTAAAAGTTATTTACGTATTAAAACGGGCGAAAACAGATCGAAGGTTTAACGTCGTTAAATACCTACGTAGAGTCAAAAATATATGGGACGATGATATTTCTGAATACTGACGACAATTTCAATAAAAATAATAGACTTAATTGTCGGACGTTTGTTATTAATCCTGTTGTCGTAAGCCTATGTTACGTTGAAAACGGTATAATCAACGTAGTTAATGTTAAGAATAAAATGTGTATTACGTTCAATTTCCGAAAAAAGTAATTATAAACAATTCGTATTCAAAAATGCCCCCCAAAAAAACTTTCTACGTACCATCCCATAGATACATAAATGAATAACTAGTGCAACTAGTACATTGTTCGTATTCATTTTGTTCTAATCATCCATCTAGGTTCTTTCGCACAAATTTTAACCTGCTCTGAATAACGTTTCGTAAAGACGATACAAAGTTAACGCGAATAGCGTATCATTCCGGCGTAAATGCCCAACGTCCATAGTTAGGGGAGGGCATAAATTACGAACGATGGTAGCGATTATATGTTTTAATTTTAGCGTTCCGTCGTCGTCTACTCGACAATAAATACGGGGAAACAAATGCCATTTAGCAAACTGCGTAACTGAAATGCAAAAAAAAATAACGAAGTTCGGTGTCTTCACAGCGTGTATTTGTTTGGGGTATATTTCGTTTTGGGCGGAGATGTTAACGATCAAGAGACACTGATGGATTGACCCACAAGCACGTCTTCACCGAAGACTCGGTTGGAAAAACACAAGTGGGAAGTGTCGTAACGCATTTGGCGTAATAGCCCCAATTTTGATTTTTGTTCGGTCCGTTGAAAAAACACTCGGAACGAACGTATTTCCGAAATGAGAAGAATGTCGTCTCATTGAACGCAATTGCCGAAAGAAAACGTGCCTCGTATTTCACGGATGGTATTTTCCAGTTACTATGGAATTGGAATAAATTCGAAAGGTTAACTATGGCGGAGGAGAAACGAAAAAAATGTGTATGTTTATTTATATATCTCGTAAAAATGTCGAAATAAAAACTGTATATTACCATTTTCGACGAATGTTTATTATATTTAAGGGGGGGCGGACTGAGCGAATGAAAAAAATTGTAACGGGTTA